>JAWPHD010000213.1:390000-550000 GCA_037043455.1 Cyrtodaria siliqua
TACATGTTCCGGTACAGGTGTATCGAGATCAATTGACAATGTTTACACAATCGATACAGATAAACATATGTTAACTTGGTTTCTTACAATATGACTTTAATTATCCGTTTCATTGCTATTATACAACTTCAATAGCTCTGTAATTAAAGCGTCGGAGTGTGTAACACAAGTTGAAATGTTTTGTCTTGGGACTCGGGGTCGAATCCCATTAAAACATCTGTTTGGGGCGGGTTGTTGTTGTTTTAAGTTTGAGTTAGTTCGTTTTTTGGCTATTTCTTATACCTTATTTGGCTGGGGTATGAAATAAAACCTAAATTTCGGCTTAAAAATATTTCGGCGTTTAAGTTTTATTATATTGATAATGAATGCAAAATACTTTCTTTGGATAATGCATTGTATTTCTAAATTGATAAGCATAACGCATTGTGTATATTTCTGGTTTAAATGGTTGATTACTGACTTTTTAAGTCATCGAATAACGCGTGCAGCCACTAGCATAATACAGCAGTTGGGCGGAAAATATTAGGTTGCTGTATGTGTATAGTAGAAACATCAGTTGCATGATCATGATGATAAAACATCTTACTACATCACTTTTTTTCTTTTCTTTTTACAGTACCCAGTTTATAAAAGAAAACGCTCAAATCAATTTACATAGCTTTATCGATAAAATCGTATCACATTAAGTATACGTCATAGCATTCGCAGGTTGATGACTTATATGGGATAATTTATAATGGCACCTCTCTGATGTACAGTCTACTCTATATATACTATATGGTCATGTGTGGTGAACTAATTGAGCATTTTAAAATATTGGCTCTCCATGTTTATTGCTCGAAGTGGAATAAACCAATTACATATAAATAACAATTTAATTATGTTATATGTCGTTTAGTAGTGGGAAAGGATGAAGTAATACAGGCTAATGGAAACAACAACAAAACTGCAATATTTGGTGCTGTAGGAGGCGCAGTTGGAATTATTTGTGGGGCCCTCGCTGTCGTCTTATGGAGATGTTTAAGGTATTAAAATATTTAAAAATAATGCTTAAATTGTACAGGACATGTGTTAGTTTAAAGTATTTATTAATACAGAGAACATGATAATAGTTAAACTGTATTGATGTTTTATATAAAGATAAAATATTAAAACAGACATCAAGTCAAAGTCGGAGACGATATGTGTTGCTTTGCAGTGGATAACAGATTTATTTCATCGATAAGTGAGCCAATTTGATATGTTCGCGTATGCGAAGCTTCGAGAAGAACTATGACATGAAATATGAAATCACTTATATTTTTTTGTTTATTCACTTCAAAACCCCAAATGGTCTGTTTTATTTTATGCGTATTCCCAGCGTTACCATCCTCCGTCGACCAATGTCCAACTTGTCAACTCATCTCGTCATGGAATCAGAATACGTCTCAACCTTGTTTCCTGTATGTGTCTCCACTACACCGTAGCTCGGGTTTGCGTCTAGGTCACTAGCCTTGACCTGACAAAATTATGTCAATGTATAGAAACATTGGGAATATACAAATCAATAGTTTGGCTATTAAATATAAAGTCACTTGGCCTCTAATGTAAGACAACTTTTCACGAAGTTTAAAGGCAATAGGAAACTTGGTATCAAATATTTACAAGCTTTAAACATACACCTCTCATGAGAGCCAATTATGATTAAGTCAAATGAAACTTACTCCGAGGACGCCCTTAAATGAATAACATACTGCTTTCTTGAAGAGAAACAAAATAGCGATATTAATTTTCTAAGTCTGATATCATTATTTAATACATAAAGATATGACTAATATTTTCAAACATAATTGTAACAAGTAACAAATTAGTCAATAAGTATCTTTTAGACCGCCTTGCGATTTTAAGTATTACAAATAAATACAATTTGCCCCCAAATGTCTATGATCCCGTTCCCTATGTATCAGCACAAGTATAAAACTGATCTATGTATGAACTGTGTATTATTCTATTTCTTGATAAATAAATACAGTTAAAAAACAAGTGTTCCTATATTAAAATACCGAGATACTTTCTAACCTCATTATAGTTATTAACTATATAAATCTACACCATGAAACAATGGTAGTTAGAATTCAAACCGGTTTGTGAGGGAGTAAAATATGCATGTATGCTTGGATAATTGGCAATACAATACTAAAGGTACATTGCCTCTGTTCACCGTTACATTAAGTCATGATTATTTAAAATCGAGATAACATAACATTTTAATTCCACTTTATATCCGTGTCTGATTATTCTCATTAAATACAAGGGATCGTCATCGGAAACGTAAATAATTAAGGTGACATCTTGAACTAATGGCTTTTCGGTGGAAGAAGACTATTGTTTCCGTGTCCGCGGACATAATGGCCTAGGCAAGGGGGGGGGGGGGGGGGGGGAGGGGGGCATTGTGTCCGCATCGGCCACTGTGTCCGCGGACTTAACGGCCTAGGCAAGGGGGCATTGTGTCCGTATCGGCCACTGTGTTCACGGACGTAATAGCCTAGCCAAGTGGGGGCATTGTGTCCGTATCGGCCACTGTGTCCGCGGACATAATGGGCTAGGCAAGAAGGGGTCATTGTGTCCGTATCGGTCATTGTGTCCGCGGACATAATGGCCTAGGCAAGGGGGGTCATTGTGTCCGTATCGGCCACTGTGTCCGCGGACATAATGGCCTAGGCAAGTGGGCATTGTGTCCATATCGGCCACTGTGTCCGCGGATATAGTGACCTAGGAAAGGAGGGCATTGTGTCCGTATCGGCCACTGTGTCCGCGGACACAATGGCATAGGCAAGGGGGCATTGTGTCCGTATCGGCCACTGTGTTCACGGACGTAATGGCCTAGGCAAGTGGGGGCATTGTGTCCGTATCGGCCACTGTGTCCGCGGACATAATGGGCTAGGCAAGAAGGGGTCATTGTGTCCGTATCGGTCATTGTGTCCGCGGACATAATGGCCTAGGCAAGGGGGGTCATTGTGTCCGTATCGGTCATTTGGTCCGCGGACATAATGGCCAAAGCAAGGGGGGTCATTGTGTCCGTATCGGCCACTGTGTCCGCGGACATAATGGCCTAGGCAAGTGGGCATTGTGTCCATATCGGCCACTGTGTCCGCGGATATAATGACCTAGGAAAGGAGGGCATTGTGTTCGTATCGGCCACTGTGTCCGCGGACATAATGGCATAGGCAGGGGGGGGGCATAGTGTTCGTATCAGCCACTGTGTCCGCGGACAGAATGCCCTATGCAAGTGGGGGCATTGTGTCCGTATCTGCAACTGTGTCAGCGGACAAAATGGCCTAGGCAAGGTTATGGCATTGTGTCCGTATCGACTACTGTGTCCGTGGACATAATGGCCTAGGCAAGGGGGGTATTGTGTCCGTATTGGCCAATGTGTCCGCGGACATAATGGCCTTGGCTAGAGGAGGGAATTGTGTCCGTATCGGCCACTGTGTCCGCGGAAAATTCGTGTGAACAACTTGCCAAATGTGCTTAAAAGTGTAATACCGCTATAGTTTTCTACGTCATTAATGCTAGCCTTTTTATGTAGTGGAACAATGTATCCATCAGTCCATTTGGCGGGGAATTATCCTAAATTAAAAACAGCATTAAATAGTTAAATAGATATGCTAAAATACTGTTGATTCCATAACAAAATAATTCATTGATAACCATGTCAGGTCCTGCACTCTTTCCAAGCTTATGTTGCTTACAAGCTTTAGTATTCTCAAGCAGCGATATTTCAATATTTAATTCTTCAAACATGACATGAAGCTCACAATTTATATATCTTTCATTAAAAAATAAAACATCATCATCAGGTTCAAAAAAATACGTCATTAGGATCATTATTGGCTTGAAAATAGCATGCAAACGTATCAACATGGATTGTGTTTGATCTTTTAGGGGCATGTATACCCCTTAACATCTGCCAATACTCTTTTGCATTTTTAAAACGAGATTGTTCTAGTTTGTTCCGTTTGTTTTATATCATGCTCATATTTGTGTCTCCGAATTCCTGCACCTTTTCCAAGCTTACGTTGCTTACAAGCTTTAGTAATCTCATCAGCGATATTTCAATATTTAATTCGTCAAACATGACTTGAAGCTCACCATTTATATATCTCTCATTAAAGAATAAAACATCATCATCAGGTTCAAAAAAATATTAGGATCATTATTGGCTTGAAAATAGCATGCAAACGTATCAACATGGATTGTGTTTGATCTTTTAGGGGCATGTATACCCTTTAACATCTGCCAATACTCTTTTGCATTTTTAAAACGAGATTTTTCTAGTTTTTCCGTTTGTTTTATATCATGCACATATTTGTGTCTCCGAATTGTACTTTTATATTCAGTTCTCGCATTTGTCATGCTTATTCTATTTGTGTCATTTTTATTTGATCGATATGCATTCAGATTACTATAAAATTGTTTTCGTTTTTTATCACATGATTCATCGAACCACGACTGCCTTTGTACGAGTTTATGTTGAGACATTTTATCAGAATCATATATAGTACATGAGTAGGCATTGTTATAATGCCCGGTGCTACCGCAAAAATACGCAAAAAATAAAATATATAAGCCAAGTGACTGGAATTTCAGAATGTCTGAACAAAGTAGGAATTCATGTTGACATTTGACAAGGAGGTTACTGTTTATATTGCAATCAAGACCACATCCCACCAGATTCCACCAAACCCCCTTGCTCATGAATTCATCTCATCTATTTCTTTAAAGAAACTTCTGGTAACCAGCCGACTTTGTAAACAAATGGCTCAAAGTTAAACTATCAATATACTCAGAAATGTGAAAAGGAAGTTCAATATAAAACGGGTTTTATTAAATCGGATAGTTTGGTAAATATAAACTTTTAATTCAAAAGAACAAATATGAATCATTTTTGGAGATATTTGAACATATGAGAATAAGATCAAGGGGGCGAATGTACAGAGACAATTATCACGTATATTGCGAATTTTACACTGATTGATATCCATTTGAAAAGAGGTACACTAAAACAGGTCAAGGCAAAATATTTACAGATACAGGGTTAATCAAAAGTTATGTCCGCTACTTCCAATATGAATATGGACGCAGACAGTGAAAGTAAGAGAAAGAGATCAGAAACATCAAGCGTGAGCCTGACACGAGCACTGAAAGTGTGACCGTCTCTAAAGAAAAAGAGAAAAAGAAAAAACAAGAAAAAACAGGCAAAACACATGGATGAAATATCAAAAGACACGAGTTTAAAGTCAGTAGATGATGAGAGTACTGTGTCCTTAAGTAAACAACTTCAAGAGATAAATAACACAATGTCAAATGTGTTGACTAAAAACGATAGTAGTCTGAAGGAAATGATTATAAGCACCCTCAAACAAATGAAACATTCCTGGGTACCAGCAGGTATAAAAACATAAACAAATTACACCGGAACAAATTTATAATTTTAAATAAATAGAGGAAAGTGAATAATTCCTGGATATGGATATTAAGAGGACATATATTGGTAATTATCTTAAAAAAAACTCCAACCTGTAAAGGGTAGTTTAACTTGGACATTTTGAAATACTTTCAAGATGAACAACTAAAGTTCCAAGTGTGGGTCTCATTGGCGATGTAAATGAATGAATGAATGGTGTTTTACGGCACGTTGACACATAAATAGGTCACATTGTGCGTAAAATCGATGAAAAATGAAGTATTAATTAAAAATTAATGTAAATATATAAAGATAAAACTATTAAAATAAGGGATGATAAGGTGTAATATAAACTATGTATGTAAATCAACAAATGCCCGTCAACGGGTATATAAACAAGTAAATATATATAAGAACACATTACAATGATTTATATAGTCTGATCTCTTTCAGGAAATCTAAAACAAGACTAAAATCTACAGTATCAAATAACTCTTTCATAGTATTAACATTGTAGTACCTTTGACGCATAGGATCAAAGTCTACACATTCCAATAAGATGTGTTTGACCGTTAACGGTGCAAAGCAGGGTATACATTCTGGTAATTGCTCACCTTGTAATAAATATGAATGAGTATAACGTGTATGCCCTATCCTGCACCGGGCTAGGACAACTTCCTCTCGACGAATGGGTCTACTAGAAGAACGCCATTCTCCGAGTAACGGTTTAATTGGATGGAGTTTATTGTTAACTGACAAATCCCAAGCGGCTTGCCAAGAGTTACGAATATATGTGTTAATACAACTTTTAAAATCAGTATAAGGTAATTTGGTATTAGTTATATGTAAATATAATGCTGCCTTAGCAGCACTATCAGCTCTATCATTACCACGTATTCCTACATGGCTTGGAAGCCAGCAGAAAATAATAACATTATCAATTATAAGAGAATTGTACTTTTCTAAAAGTTGAAGCACAACTGGGTTATCATGTTTCATATTACCCAGTGCTTGAAGAGATGAAAGGGATTCAAAAAATATTACAAAATGGTCATCATCAGATTCCTGAATATAATTAAAGGCAAGTTCAATTGCCTTAAGTTCAGCTGAAAAGATAGAGGCCTTGTCAGGCAGGCGGCTCTTTATGCATTGTTTGTGAACAACAGCTGCTGCAGCTACCTTATCTCCATCTTTAGAGCCATCTGTGTAGATATGTTGAAAGTTACTGTATTTCGATTTAATTTCATTAAATTTGCTTTGAAAGACAGTAGGGTCTGTGCTGGATTTGTTATTATTACAAAGATCAAAAATAATTGTTGGTGTTTCCAAAGTCCACGGTGGAATTTGTGGTACTTTGTACTTGGCAATCAAATTTAGGTCGATTTCAGTGTCTCTTAATTTTGGTTTAATACGAAGACCAAATGGTCGAATGGCCTTTGGTTTTGGATCAAAAAGAGGTTCACAACTAGGATTAAAAACATTATCGAAAGTTGGGTTTGAAGGGTTAGACTTTAATTTAATGGCGTATTGAAGAGCTAATTTGTCCCGTCTATGAGACAGTGATGGTTCATTAGCTTCAACATATAGACTTTCGGCTGGTGATGTACGAAAGGCACCTAAGGCGAGTCGTAATCCTTGATTATGTATAGGGTCGAGCAGCTGCAAGTACGACTTGCGAGTCGATCCATATACTATCGAGCCGTAGTCCAGCTTGGATCTGATAAGAGATCTGTAAAGTCGCAAGAGGACTTTTCGATCTGCTCCCCAATTATTGTTTGCAACAATTTTAAGTAAGTTAAGAGCTTTAAGGCATTTGGTCTTCAAGTATTTAAGGTGTGGTATAAACGTTAATTTATGGTCGAAAATAAGACCAAGGAATTTTATCTCATCCACTACTGGTATTGGTGACCCATCCAGTGTTAGATGAGGGTCTTCATGATGTTTACGAAGTTGACAAAAGTGCATACAATTAGTTTTAGATTTAGAAAATTTAAAACCATTTTTATCAGACCAGGTCTGAAGTTTATTCAGACATTGTTGTAATTGTCTCTCGATAGTATTCATGTTTTTTGCACGATAACATATAACAAAGTCGTCAACATATAGCGAACAATCCACACCTGGATTGATGCATTTTACTATACTGTTAATCTGTATATTAAAAAGTGTGACAGAGATTATGCTGCCCTGTGGAACACCCATCTCCTGTTCATGAATATCAGAGAGGGTTGAACCCATTCGGACACGAAATTGTCTATCATCTAAGAATTTCTCTATAAAAATGGGTAATCGGCCTCTAAGACCAAGGTCATGAAGATCATTCATAATACCATACTTCCATGCAGTATCATAAGCTTTCTCCAAGTCAAAAAATACAGCGACTAGATGTTCTTTTTTTATGAAAGCTTCCCTAATAAATGATTCAAATCGAATGAGATTGTCTGTTGTGCCTCGTTGGCGCCGAAATCCACTTTGATATAAAAACGGTCTAACGTACAAACACGATAGTTTGATATAGTGCAGTATTTCATCTGTTGACATATTGGACTATATATTTAATAGCGATGAATAAATAATCCTGGATACAGGGCACTCTCGAACAAACCCGATGTATACTGTTCGGCAAAAGTAACAGTACAGTATGGTAAGTGCGACTGATTTAGAACTAGAAGCAGAAAAAAAGAAAGAGAAATAACTTTCAAGTTTAAGTGGACTGGACACAAACAGTAATAGCCCCATGTAGAAAAACAAAAAAAGAAGAAAATAAAAAATATGAGTGAAGAAAACTTGAAACCTAAAGGAGAAGAAAAGCCACCCGTAAATCCATAAGAGGTAGATGCCGCTGAAACAACTGGCAGGTATAAATAAGAAACTGGAAAACGTACTGACAAAAGATGACGGTAACCTGCAGAAAATTATAAAAGAAATATTTCAACAAATGAAAGAGGAATTCTTAAACTCGGTATCCAAACGAATAGAAGAAATATTAGAAGGAAAACTGTTTGAAAAAGTAATATATCTAGAAAAAGAAATTGAAAACCAGACGGGAGATAACAAAGAGTTAGAACAGCAGATAGAGAAAAAAACACGATAAAGGAAATGAACTAGAACAATATGGAAGACGAAACAATTTGAGAATAAACGGAATACCGGAAATTGGCGAAGAAACGGCAGAACAGACAGCTAACATTGTTGTCGAACAGCTAAACAAAGGCATCAAAGATCTCAACCTGAAAGTTTCAGATATAGATATATCCCACAGATTGGGCAAAAAGGCTGGAAGTAAAACCCGACACATCATTGTTAAGTTCATGTCACAAATGAAACGGGACATGTACTGTCTTGTGTTGACTTGTCTGCGGAAAAAAACACCAGTTGAAGTCGAATATGCTTGGTATAAATTCGGACGTCTCTACTACAAGAACAAAGATGGTAATGTACATGAGGTGCAATATGGCAACTACCAGAAATGGATAGACTTGGAGTGGCCGGGAGGGGCGAGTTAAGCAAATGTGAGACCGTATCTGCGTAGAAAACGGCTGATGTTTCCAGAATACGAACTATGAGGATATGTGCGAGTGTATGTATTTGTGTACGCGCATGTGTATGTGTGATATGAGTATGTGTGTATGTATATATGCGTATGTATGTGTATGTATATGTATATGTATATGTGTATGTGTATATATATGTATGTGAGTGTGGATGTATATGTGTATCCTTAGTGTGCGTGTATGTATGTGCATATGTATATATACATTTATATTGTGTATATATATGTATGTGAGTGTGGATGTATATGTGTAACCTTAGTGTGCGTGTATGTATGTGTATATGTATATATACATATACATGTGGGTGTGTGTATGTAGATAGTTATTCATGTGTATATATGCGTACATGGTTTTCGCGAAGGTACGTAAATATATATTCGTATATATGTAGGTGGATATATAAATAATATTGTATGGGCGCGAGTGTACACACTTATTCAAACGCGTTTTCTTTGCGGAGAACTATACAGTATACTTTGCTAGACAAACCGGTTAATACCACATTTGTAACAAGAATAAGAAAAGCGTGCAATTGTCCGACTTTCATAGGCAAACCATTCGTATATATAATATTTCATAATAACAAATAACAAATTACAAACTTTAAAACTCGTTTATGTTAAATAACTATTCGGTCACTAGTTGTTAAACAAATGTGTTGATTAAGTATTTTTATGTTAATTTGCATAACTTGCCCTAAAAGGTCACAGGTAGTAAGTAAACATAATAGGGTCACGCAAATAAACCACCTTAATTGTTGATTGATATAAGTATATGTATGTGTATGGTTAATAAGGATGGTTTATAAATAACGCCAGTGGCTGTTTAATATAAATTATACTGTATTTGTTGACTGTTTTTCATAACTAAGTGGATGATACGCACTGAGTTTATTTACAACTATGTTGATAATAATGCATTGTGTCTTTCTTTAAAATACTTAAGCTATTGAGACCCTTAGCAATAGCTCACACATGTCTCTATATTTTGAACTATGCTACGTACTTTTTTACAATATTCTTGTACTCTGCTTTCTCTTTATATTGTTAAATTCGTATAACTACTGGAATGACGACAAATATATGCTCGTTTAATGTACGAGGTCTAGGAAGTAAACAAAAGCGAGATCAAATATGTAGCTGGCTTAAAACACATTCATTCAACATATGTTTATTGCAAGAAACGCATTTAATCAGTGAACAGAAAGATGTCTGGATAAGGGAATGAGGAGGAGAGGCATTTTTAGCGGCACAAATTCAAATAACGAAGGAGTCTGTGTTTTATTTAATCCGAATTTAAATGTTTGCATTACTAAATACAGTGATATAATAAGCGGTAGACTACAGTCGGTAGATTTGATTATCGACGAAATAGAGCTTACACTCATAAACATTTACGGTTCTAATACTGATGAAATCACTGTTTTTAATCAAATAAAAGAATACATGACACAAAATGAGGAAAATATTTTTATTTTTGGAGGCGACATTAACACAGTTTTAAATACTGATGTGGACAAAACAAATGGGAGACGAGATACTCACAAGAAATGTCGAGAAAACATAAATTCTATGTTAGAAATAAATAACCTAGTAGATATTTGGAGACTCTACAATCCAAATATGCTACAATATACGTGGCATTCACATAATAAAACACATATATTTAGCAGACTAGACTACTTGTTGATAGCTCATAATTTAGTTAATTATGCAAATTCTAGCATAAGGCAGGATACAATCAGATCATTCCATTGTAAACATCAGTTTTAATTTCATAAAAGTACAAAAAGGTCCAGGATATTTTAACCTAAATAATAGTTATATTTTAATTACAGAACATCAAAACACCATTAAAAAAATATAGCTGATATAGCAGAATTGAATAAATCTGCCAACCCCAACACATTATGGGAAATTATTCAAGGTATACGAAATGAAACAATAAAGTTTGCATCAACAAAAAAGAAATTAGAACGAGAAAAAGAAGAGGCTAACTTTCGATGTAGAACAGATTGAATCGCGACTACAAAATATACTGGATATAGATGGTATGGAACAAATAAAAAATGAGCTGGATATTAAAAAACAAGAACTAAATGAAATAATAGATACTAAAATCAACGGTATTATGATAAGATCAAAAGCTTAAATTATAGAATACAGTGGAAAAATACCTTTGAGAAAAAACGGGCAGAAAGTAAGAGCATATCTAAACTCACGGTAGATGGTAAACATATAACAAGCCAAAGAAATTCTAAATCTACAAAAAATATTTTATTGTAACTTATATAAGAAACGAGACGGCACAAATTCACGTTATCATATCTTCAATAACTCTATGAAAAGTCTTAGTGAAATTGATAAAAATAAATGCGATGGTCTTCTGACGGAATACGAATGTGCTACGGCATTAAGACAAATGAATAACCAAAACAGTCCAGGATCCGACGGAATAAAAACTGAATTTTATAAAAATCTTTTGGAATGATATAAACGTTTATATTGTAAACTCTCTCGACTACTCTTTTCAGAACAAAAACATGACAAAGTTACAAAAACAAAGCGTCATAACTCTAATTCCAAAACCAGGAAAAGATATATCGTTATTAGATAACTGGCGCCCAATAAGTCTTTTAAACGTAGATTACAAGACAGCAACGAAGTCAATTGCAAACAGATTAAAACTTGTACTACCATCTATTATTAGCAACTCACAAACTGTTTTTTTAAAAGGTATGTATATAGGCGAGAACATAAGAATTTTATTTGAAGTATTAGATAGTGTAGAAAATCTTGACAATCCGGCGCTCTTATTTTTCTCGGATTTTGAAAAGACCTTCGTCAGTATAAATCAAACGTTTATTTGGAAATGTTTAAAACACTTTAACTTTGGAGATGCACTTATCAACTGGGTCCAATTATTCTATTTTGATGCGAAAAGTAGTATTATAAACAACGGTTTTGTTTCTGAATTCGTTCCAATAGAAAGAGGTGTACGTCAAGGAAGTCCCCTCTCCCCCTATCTTTTCATCATCTGCATTGAGTTACTATCCTATGAAATATCACATAACGAAACTATTAAAGGAGTTATGGTAGCAGGTCAGGAGATAAAAAACACGTTATTCGCAGATGATGCAACGTTTTTTACAGATGGTTCAAGAAAATCTTTTAAAACTCTGATAGATATATTAGATAACTTTACAAATATATCAGGTCTTAAATTAAATATTTTAAAATGTAAAGCCTTAAGGGCCGGTTCCCTTAAAGATTTCAATATTAGATACTGTTCTAAAAATAAATTTTATTGGTGCTCAGATTATGTAAAAAACACTTGGAATGAATTTTCATACCGATAGAAGTCACATATTTTCGTCAAACCTAGACCAAAAAATACAAGAATTTCAGAACTGTTTGAAAAGTTGACAACACAGAAAACGTTCACTGCTAGGGAAAATTACTGTTTTAAAATGTTTTGCCTTTCCAAAACTAATCTACCCATTATCTGTTTTACCGAATCCTCCCAAAGAAAAAATCAAATTGATTAATGATATTATGTATAATTTTCTATGGGAAAATAAACCAGATAAAATCAAAAGAAGCACAGTTATTCAAGATTATAAACAGGGAGGAATCAAAATTATCGATGTAGATATATTTTTACACTGATTAAAAGGCAGTTGGGTTAAAAGAATACTAGATACGACCAAAAATGGAATATGGAAAACAATATACTTGGATAGACTGGATAGATATGGCGGAAAGAATTTATTCGAATGTAATATAGATAAAGCCGATATTATTAAATTGTTCCCAGAGCATGATTTCTTAAGGGATATACTTATTTCATGGAAGGATATACAAGGAAGTATTGCGTGTACAAATTTTAGGAAAGAAATTATTTGGAACAATTCAAATATAAAAGTCGGTGACAAAATAGTATTTATTAAACGATGGTACAACAGAGGAATAAAACATATTGAGCACATCTTTGATTATAGAAAAAACGATTTTTATGCTTTCAAGGATTTTACTGAACTCTACCAGGTTCCTAAAGCCGACTTTTTAAAATATTCATCAATAATAGCAGCCATACCTAAAGAATGGAAAATAAAACTTATTAGTGAAAATATTAATGCAAATAGAAATGAGACGCTGCTTCAAAAACATCTAAGCTCAAAACAAACAAAAAAGTATTTATATGACTACCAATTAAAACAAGTTTACACATCAAATATTAAACCTCAGCAAAAATGGGAAAACCTGTTTCAAAATATTGAGTGGGAAAATGTGTATAGTATAGCAATAAAAGCAACAATTAATACAAAACTAAGAAACTTTCATTATAAGTATATCATGAGAATAATCCCAACTAACAAATCCCTGCTTAAATTCAAAATGGTTAACTCAAATTTGTGTGAGTTTTGTAATATGATTATAGAGTCTGTAAACCACCTTTTCTGGGAATGCATGCATACACAACATTTTCGGTAAGAACTTTCCACATATCTAAATAGTATAAATAGTATAAATTTGAACCTAAATTTAGACTTAAGAACGATCACTTTTGGAATCGAAGAAACAGGACATATGGTAAATGCAAGAAAAATCATAATAATTAGAGCAAAATATTTTATTTTCACAAAGAAATGCTTAAAAACAGTGCCAATGTTTTACAAATATAAACACTACTTATACAGGCAAATTGAAGTAGAATGACAAATAACCCTAAATAAAGATAAATCAGAAAGACATGACAAAAAATTGGATAAACTTGCGTGACCACTGAACGTATGGGTTATATTGTTTTACAAAATTGTTCGCATATAGCAAACTAGAAATTAAATAAGCAACCACTGTACATTTATCAAAAAGGGGAAGCAAATACATATTTCTTCTATTTCTTCTATCCTTTCCCTCTTTAGACTAACTCTTACTCCTGCTAGTAAACATACCCCCTTCTTTCGGACTTCATCCTTCTGCTCTTATAGTATTTTACCTTTAACCAATCTTTATTTTCTCCTCCTTTTAAAACTCTCTGAACCTTAAAAATCTAAATTATTTCATCAGACTCTAAAATTAGAATGTCAGTAATACACTTTTATAACATGTTTTAAGGTATGTTTTATATGAAATTGTACTGATTTGTAAAGCATGTTATGTATAAGTTGATGAAATAAAAAAAATGAAAACTGATCTTCTCTAGTCCGTGTTTCATCGTATTGAAATAATAGAAGGAAAGCTTTTTTGAAAAGGAAGAAGAACATAAAGGAGCTCGAAAGTGAAGTAAAAACACAGGGTCATGATAACGAAATCCTCAGAAATGAGACAAAGAGGGCAAACGAAAAAGCACAAGGACAAATAAATGAGTTAGAACAGTATGGTCGAAGGAATAATGTAAGAATCAGCGGTATAAGTGAGAAAGGAAATGAAAGCGCCGAAAATACTACAGAAATATTTATAAAAACGCTTAATAGAAGGCCTTAACCTGCAAAAGAAAGACATCGATGTGACACACAGATTGGGTAAACTCAAGAATGGAACGAGGCAGATAATTGTGAAGTTCGCCTCACGCATGACGAGAGATTACATCATGAGAGAGAAAAAAGTCTTTCAAGAAAGCGGAATTTATGTCAACGAGGACCTAACTTACATCAACCAGCTAGTTCTAGGATGCCTTCGAAAAAAACTCCCTGATCAAATCGGAAACGCTTGGTCGTATAATGGACGGCTGAATTATATAAACAAAATGAGAAATAATCATGTGCTTCTGTTTGAAGAATATCAGAACTGGATTGACCTTGCTTGGCCATAAGGTGCGAATCCAGTGAAACTAACTTTCTTTTGTTACCTGTATATGTAAATTAAAACATAATTATCTACTTCAGTTTTTAAAACAGAAAAACTTTTGGACAGTATCTGTATAAATCAGTTGCCCATGCTTTTCAATTGTTGAAAAGCCGCCAGTAGCAGTAAAACGTGGACATTTCAATTAATCTGTATAAAAAACTTTCCTACGGTATCTTCAAAACAAGTCATGTGGAGTGCTATACAGTTTTATCTCGCGGTAAAAGAATATGGATATACAATGATTATAAATATGTTTGAAAAACACGTATGCTCAATTTATACATTGATATAACAAAATATTAGTTGCTTAATGAATCAGATTATTCCGCTAGTTATGCATTGCAAACTAATGTATATATTATCGCTATTCCACAATAATAAAGCATACTGTTAAAACGTGATTCAGTTAAGTGATAATTCATGATATTTGTTTTTTTATGTGACATAATATAACGTAATAACAAGTTCATAAAATGCATATTATTAACATTCCATAACAATAAAACATAAAGTTAAAAGGTGGTATTAGCATTGGATATGGTTTTATTTTAATCATAAAATCCATTATTTCACTGTAAATTATATAACAAAACATCCTATTTACGTTAGTATGCTATATAACATGAAAACAAGTAATGATAACAGGCGTCGGTTCTCACTGTTATATCACACTTAGTGTTTTATTTTTTATATTACGAGCACATACAATATGTACAATAAGTCATGCAAATGCTTTGTGTGTGTCACTGTTTTTTCTTAATATTTATTTGAGTGTCATGTTTGCATATTAAAAGAAATGTACAAAGATTACATTTCTTCTTCTTCTTCTTCTTCTTCTTCTTCTTCTTCTTCTTCTTCTTTCTTCTTCTTCTTCTTCTTCTTCTTCTTCTTCTTCTTCTTCTTCTTCTTCTTCATCATCGTCTTCTTCTTCTTCTTCTTCTTCTTCTTCGTCATTTTGTTTCCTCCTACTTCTTATTTTTCTGTCTCTCTTCTTATTTTCGTTTCTTTTATATTGTTTTTTACTTTTTCTCTTTTTTTTTTTTCTTCTTGTATTCTTGGTAGGACCACCCATTCATATTCATTTTGTCATTTTTTGTTCATGCTCATTAAAGGTCTTCATCATGACTCCTGCATTGTTTCAGGTGCCATCTCACTCACATCACTAAGAGCAGTGGCAGAAAAAAAATAAACGTGGCTCCAGCGTAAATGGAGTGTCTGCAATAGAATTTGCAGCAACTCTGCAGTTCAGGGTGAAAAGGTCCTAGGCCCATTCTCCATATTTTATCTCGCTGTACATGGAGGATGAGCCTGGCATGTTCATGCCTGGTAGGCGCCATATAACCTTTCATGTGTTGGTGCGTCTTAAAACCCAATTCAATTCAATTCAATTCAATTCTTCTCTTCTTCTTCTTTTTGTTCTTCTTCTTAGTCGTATATTTTGTATTTGATTATTGCAATCAGTATGTGTATGTGTTGTATGAATAATTGGCTGTTCTCGTTTTTTTTTTTTACGTTTTTTTTGTTTTTGTTATTTTTCTGCTATTACTTGATATTCTCTGCTGTTTTCCTTTTTCTTCCTCATTTTACCGTTACCCTAAGTACGAAACATTAACAAATATAAGTAGTATATAAGTCATTGTAAAATATGTATTTCTTAATGTTAACATTGCAATTACGTATGTTATGCAAATTTAGTTATTGTTAAGTACTGTACGGAGACCCATGGTTACGTCTCAGTCTTTTTCAGTGAATGCTTTTGTTCAGAAAAATTAGTTCTTTCTATCTCCAGTCTCTTTTTTAAAAAAATGTGGCGTGCTTTTCCCTGTTCGAATTCATCATCAATTATTAATTTAAAAGATGATATTCAAGATATGTTCACTAAACGTTTGAGGTCTTGCAAATAAACTAAAACAAAAACAAGCGTTTGAATGACTGAAATCTCAATTTTATTCGATTTGCCTTCTGCAGGAGACACACTCTACCGAAAGAAATTTTAATACATGGAAACACAAATGGGCAAACGATATATACTTAAGCGGAAATATTAGTAACACTGTAACAAAAAAACTAGATAACTTTATTTTGAATAATGATGAAAATAACATTATTATAGGAGAAGATTTCAATACAGTTCTAGAACATGAATTAGATACGAAAAATGGTCAAATTAGCGATCACAATACATGTAGATTAAAGTTGCAAACACTAATGGATACACACAGTTTATCAGATATTTGGAGACTACAGGTATCTCAGATATTTGGAGACTACAAAACGCCAATATACATGGCATTCAAATAACAAACCGCTAATATTTTGCCACTTTGATTATTTTCTTATTTCAGACAGTCTTGTTAAAAATGTTTCGCTAAGCCAAATAAAGACAGGTTTTAAAACAGACCACTCATTTATTACGATTTCTTTAGATTTAACAAGCAATCCAAGGCCCTGGATATTTCAATTAAATAATAGCATATTATTACAAACAGAATACCAAGAAAACATCCGTAAAGCATCGCGCGAAACAGCTGGCTTAAATAACAATGCAAATCCAAATACTCTCTGGGAAATTTTAAAAGGAACAATTAAAAATGAAACTATAAAGTATACATCTGCAAAGAAGAAAACAGACTCATTAACTGAAACAAAGTGCCATCGGGTATAAAAGATATAGAGTCAAAAAATTGGAAAAGACGTCGGATGAAACGGAGTTACATACATTAAAACAGGAGTATGAGGCGTATA
The DNA here is from genome assembly GCA_037043455.1 of Cyrtodaria siliqua. NCBI lineage: Eukaryota > Metazoa > Mollusca > Bivalvia > Adapedonta > Hiatellidae > Cyrtodaria > Cyrtodaria siliqua. The sequence goes on from JAWPHD010000213.1 coordinate 407,595, forward strand.
CGAATGAACTAGAAACAAGAGGTCAATGACCTTGAAGCTATACCGATAGATTTTGATAGCTAGGTCAGCATTCCTGTGAAGTTTCATAAAAATATGTCAAGTAGTTTCAGAGGAGTAGTCGCTACAAGATGACGTTTTTACTATATAACTCTATGTAAACAAAGATGGCCACTTGCAGCCATGTTTAATGTCGAATCAAAATAATTTTCGACAAGCATCAACATCTTGTCATGCTGAATATTTCATAAAAAATCCCATATCAATATCACTAACAGTTTTCAAGAAGTAGTCGCTACAATCTTGTTTTTCAAAATCTATGTTTAGCCGTGGTTGCCATCTAAAATTTCCGGCCGACCTGAAATTGTGCTAGGATCAACTAGACATTAAGAGCATCATTCCTGTGAAGTTTCATGAAAATCCGTCTAGGAGTTTCAGAGGAGTAGTCACTACAAATTTTTACTATACAAACTCTATGTAAACAAAGATGGCCACTGGTGCCCAGGTTTAATTTTGATTCAAAATAATTTTCAACAAGGATCAACATCATGTCATGCTGATCATTTTAGAAAAAGTCCCATATCAATAATGAAATTTTGCTAGGATCAATTAGCAACATTCGTGTGAAGTTTCATGAAAATCCGTCAAGTAGTTTCAGAGGAGTAGTCGCTACAAGTTTTCATTATATAACTCTATGTAAACAAAGATGGCCACTGGCAGCCATGTTTAACGTCGAATCAAAATAATGTTCGACTCGGATAACCATCATGTCATGCTGATCATTTCAGAAAAAGTCCCATATCAATATCTCTTATAGTTTTCAAGAAGTAGTCGCTACAAACTTATTTTGTTTAAACCTCTTTTTAGCCGTGGTGGCCATCTTGATTTTCCGGCTGATCTGAACTTTTGCTAGGATTGATAAGACATCAAGAGCAACATTCCTGTGAAGTTTCATGAAAATCCGTAAAGTAGTTTCAGAGAAGTAGTCGCTTCAAGTTTTCATTATATAACTCTATGTAAACAAAGATGGTCACTGGCAGCCATGTTAATCGTCGAATCAAACAATTTTCGAGAAGGACCAACATCATGTCATGCTGATTATTTTAGAAAAAGTCCCATATCAATATCTCTTATAGTTTTCAAGAAGTAGTCGCTAAAAACTTATTTTTTAAAAATCTATTTTTAGCCGTGGCGGCCATCTTGAAGTTGCGGCCGATCTGAAATTTTGCTATGATCAATAAGACATCAAGAGCAACATTCCTTTAAAGTTTGATGAAAATCCGTCAAGTAGTTTCAGAGGAGTAGTCGCTACAAATTTTCATTATATAACTCTATGTAAACAAAGATGGCCGCTGGCAGCCATGTTTAACGTTGAATCAAAACGATTTTCGACAAGGACCAACATCATGTCATGCTGATCATTTTAAAAAAGTCCCATATCAATATCCCTTAGAACTTTCAAGAAGTAGCCGCTACAAACTTGTTTTTTAAAAACCTATTTTTAGATTTGGCGGCCATCTTGGATTTCACATAAACATGAATTTTTGCTAGGATCAACTAGACTTCAAGGGCAACATTTCTGTAAAGTTTCATGAATATCCATCCAGAAGTTTCAGAGAAATAGTCGCTACAAATAAAAGTTTACGGACGGACAGACGGACAGACAGACGACGGACGCCACACCACGGCATAAGCTCCGCTGATCTCTGATCAGTAGAGCTAAAAACCAAAAAAAAACACATTATCGGGCAGAAATATTCATCTACATTGTATTATAGAACGAACTTTTCTCCTTGACTGTAATCAAAGAAATGCAAATGGAAATGATTTTGAATGTAATATACAGAGAATCGGTTCATTTAAACACCAAGATATGCGGAGCCCATCTACATTTAAAATAACTACTGCGCTGATCTATTTTGTAGTATGTTGGAATTAGTGTCCCTGTCCTCTCAGAATAACTACCATTCGCTGACTTCCATTTATTTGTAGCATGGTACAGCTCCGTCCAATAGTTATTCTTAATTAATAATTTAAAGCTCTGCATTCATTAAAGGAAATGTCAGCGACCATGCTTCAAACACTGCTTATTCTCGAATTTACATGTAATCCTCAGATATGTGCATCTTAACGTACTATTTTCGCTTCATCTGCCGTTGTCATAAGCCCTGAATTGTGATTGATTTTACAAATACTATATTACTAGCGATCCTCAATATTTGAAATGATCTATCATCTTGAATAATTTAAACAGGGTACATGTTATTAGTATATCAAAATCGCATGTTTTGTAATGCATGGCTGGATTACAAATGTAAATTGTAAGTTATAATTTCGCTTAGACATAAAACTTGTTGCATCGGTGAGCAAAGAATAAAAATGAAACATCAATTTCAGGCTTACAATATCTACAAAATTAATAGACCAGCTATAATGGATGCATTCATTTTGCAAGTATTATCTGACGAAATATCACATTTGAAATGCTATTAACATAGAACATTATTTTGACTATGTTATATGTTTTACTTATTTTATCTTGCAAAAGATGGATCCCCATAATATATACATATGTGTATATATATAAATATTTATATAGATGGGAAAAACACATTTATACAGTGCTACAGTTTATAAAACCTAAAGCGCTTTCGGCTTACGCCTTCATCAGGGGTACATAAACACGAAAAGAACAAATACGAAACAAAAATATACTAAAATACAGGGCAGTTTAATAAAACTCTTTAAAAAACAACTTATCGTTCGGCAGTGTTGCAGGGACTGCTTACTTTGAATAAACACTCTGGAGCCAAATGTTATACTAATAAAAATACATATTTGGTTGTATGAGGGTAAAACTGTACGCTGACATTTATTTTTGAAGAGAGAGTAAAGACGTGAAAAAGATAACACAAAACCCTACCTCAAAACCTAAAATCTATAATCGGTACTGCAGGATACAGTATAAAGCAACTCCAAAGCTAATAAAAACAATGAATAAGGCTAAACAAATTGAACAAAATAAATGGAGATATTTTGATCAAGGGAAGTAACACAAGTCAAGTACTAATAATATAACATTACTGGTAGGATGAAGGTGAAATTGTACTCTGACATTTATGATTAGTTATGAAGAGAGAGTTTGTGGGTGCATAACCCTACCTCAATACCTAAGACATAGAATCGATACTGCAGGATAAAGTAAAACCAACTCCAAAGCTAATTAGAACTATAAAGAATGCTAAAATAATATATAAATGGAGAAAATTGGATCAAGGGAAGTAATAAAAACCAGAGTATGTGTGTATACATTTATTTATTTTGTAAGATGTATCTAGTCCCTTTTGTTGATTCCTACTGAATGTTTTGCGTTTAAGCGTCTTATCCAGTACGTTTCACGCAATTTACATTCTGCGTCGCGACCTAGTAAACCTACGTAATTTACAATCAGAGCGATGGAGGTTGAATCGGAGGTTTAACGCCTGCTTCGTTTCACCAACATACTGTAGATGACGTTTGCGGATTTGCAGTTTGTGACACTTTTGATTGTGTTTTTGGCACCGCGTGAAGATAAGAAATAGTTTGCCGGAGACGTATGTCGATGTATGGCAAGGGCCTGACTGTCCTGTGGTCTGAGTATTAGAGTCGGGTTTCACCTTGGCTGCAACAAGGATGTCGCGGAGACGTTTAGGTCTCCTGTACGCAATAATGGGTTTTCTAGTCAGCATTTTGTTCAGACGTTCTGACTCCTCTATGTGTGGCCAGTGTTTATTAATAATCTGTTTCACATTACGAAGTTCAGGATGGTATGTAAGCACGAAAGGTAAAATTTGCTCTGAACTGTTTGTCTTCGACTGGTTTTCAATGAGTTCCTTTCTTTTGAGAATATATATTATATTCCTTCTAATCTACCATTCGACGACCATTTTTGATCGATATCAAACATTAATTTGAGTGGCTCCCTAAATTTGCCGCGGACACATTCGCTCGATGCGGACATATTCGAGTCTTTCGTGTTGTTCAATATAGCCGCGGACGTGTTGACTCGATCCGGACATATTGACACCCTACACATATCCACAAATCTTTTCTTACTAAAAAAACGAAAACTTTACCAAAACAAAAATAAACTAATGACCTTGTACTTTTTATATTGGAATGTATATTGTACATATAATAATTTGAAACAACTCTAAAAAGTATGTCTCGCGTAATTTGTATTATTTTCATAAAATTATCATATAAGAGTAAATGCGTAAAATGGGTCACAGTTAAAGTAAACTTATTATCCGCGACAACTATATCAACATTACTCTTACACCTTGGCCATTATATCCATGGACACAATGGCCCATTACGTGGTCCTGCCTTAATTCCTTTAAACGATGGGACAGCTTATATTAACAGGAGTTTATAACGGATATTTCAACAATAAATCACGTCTAAAAATATTTTTACTGAAACAAATGCTATAATCCGTTTAAAATTACCCACTATATGTTCTAATTTTGCAATATTCAAACTTTTAAATCAAAAATTAAGGTTTTATTTCATACCCAAGCCAACCCCGGATTCGCTTCTTGGAGAAGGGGTTGGATGGGGTATGAAAGTTAATACTCGGATCACGTGATGCGATGCGCACATAATGGACTACTACAAAGGTAAACACATTAAGAAATGAGAATATGTTAATTATCAGGAGAAACCATATACGGTGAATACTGTATATCAACTTAAATATGGATAACATCAAATACTTAATTGTTTACCATTACGATATGTACGGTCGGACCAGTATTATTTTGGCTAATTGAACCAATAGGTAAACTGTTCATTTTACAAGAGCTGTCTCCAGATTAGATACTAGATAAGAAGCCATTGATATTCATTCTGTTCAGAAACATACCTACCCAATATAATGCTATATATCCAAACTGGGGTCTAAAGTGTTTTTCTTTCATTCTTTCATTCTCCCAAATAAAACCCTGTCAGTTCCTGTTCGTGTTTCTGTTGACATGTGCCGGATCTTTGAGGTTAGAGATACATCTTAAAGGCGTTGTAGTTATTTGTTTCTTTGCGTGTTTGTAGTTGACTGTGGTCCTTTCCTGTTCGACTTTTACATCTACTTTTCTCATGCCAAAACAATGTATCCCATCCAGGAAATGCCATTGCATGCTATGTTCTATGTTGGGATTAGTTGTTAAAGCGGTGCTCTCAGGGGCTAAGACCCCGTAAGCCAATCAATACCAGTCCGACATTTATAATAGCCTCCGATACCTATAATAATATTAGTCAGCGACACCTATAATAGACTCAGACACTTATAATAGTCGTGACAGGATGCTAAATTAATAATCGAAAATAATTTGAATAACAGATACAAATACTTGCATTTTAGAAAAAAAAGACAGAGAGAACAGTCGGGAAACAACATGGAAGAAAATGGTAAATACTTATTTGTGTCTAATTGATTGTTCACAAAGTACACAAGCAACAAACACACATAAGAGAGAAAAGACCAGACTCGGTTTTATTATAAGCTCGATTATTGATTAACAAACGCTAAGGTTCTGGATTTAAAATGCAAACAGAAATCGTTTGCTCTTTTCTTATGTTTAGTCTAGTATACGGTTCTGTGCCAGACAATACATCGGCAACATAAAAGCCAGCAAAAAAAGTATTAAAGTAGCTATTCCACCAACAACGGTCACATTTTTCAAAATATGTACACCATTATTAACTTACTGACGAATATATATATATATATATAGATGGGGAAAAAAACATGTATACAGTGCTACAGTTTATAAAAACTCAAGCGCTTTCGGCTGACGCCTTCATCAGGAGTACACAAACACGAAAATAACAAATACGAAACAAAAAAACACTAAAACACACGGCAGTTTAAATAAAATTCTTTAAAAAACAACTTATCGTTTGGCAGTCTTGTAGAAACTGATTACTTTGAATAGATACTCTGGAGCCAAATGTGATACTAATAAAAGAACATATCTGGTTGAATGAGGGTAGAACTGTACCCTGACATTTAGTTATGAGACAGAGTACAAATGTGAAAAAGATAACACAAACCCTACCTCAAAACCTTAAACCTAAAATCGATAATGCAGGATAAAGTATAAAGCAACTCCAAAGCTAGTAAAAACAATGACTAATGCTAAACAAATCAAATAAAACAAATGGAGATATTTTGATCAAGGAAAGTAACAAAAGTACTAATAATAGAACATTGCTGGTTGGATGAAAGTACAATTGTACGCTGACATTTATGATTAGTTATGAAGAGAGAGTATGTGAGTGAATAACACTACCTCTATACACAAGACAAAGAATCGATACTGCAGGATATAGCAAAAACAACTCCAAAGTTAACTGAATAAGGCTAAAATAATATATAAATGGAGAAAATTGGATCAAGGGAAGTAATAAAAACCGGAGTATTTGTGTTTACATTTATATATTCTGTAAGATGTATATAGTCCCCTTTGTTGATTCCTACTGGATGTTTTGTGTTTAAGCGTCTTATACCCAGTACGGTTCACGCAATTTACGTTCTGCGTCTGTTCAATTTGGATTGTGTTCGATGCATGTCAGAGACAAGTCGTTAAACGTGTGGCCTTCTGAACTGAAGTGTTCGGCCGCTGGCGATCTAGAAAACCTACGTAATTTACAATCGGAGCGATGGAGGTTAAAACGGAGGTTCAACGCCTGCTTTGTTTCACTGACATACTGGTTTTTGCAAATCAAGCACGTCATTAAGTAGATGACGTTTGCGGATTTGCAGTTTGTGACACTTTTGATGGTGTTTTTGGCACCGAGTGAAGATAAGAAATAGCTTGCGGGAGTCATGTATTCACAAGTCTGACATCTCGATGTATGGCAAGGGCCTGACTGTCCTGTGGTCTGAGTATTGGTGTCTGGTTTCAAACTTGGCTGCAACAAGGATGTCGCGGAGACATTTAGGTCTCCTGTACGCAATAATGGGTTTTCTAGGCAGCATTTTGTTCAGACGTTCTGACTCCTCTATGTGTGACCAGTGTTTATTAATAATATGTTTCACATTGGGAAGGTCAGGATGGTATGTAAGCACGAAAGGTATTGTCAATGCAATAGACAAAGCACGGAACATCAACAGAAAAGAACTCCTTGCATACCAGTCGAAGACAAACAGTTCAGAGCAAACTTTACCTTTCGTGATTACATACAATCCTGACCTTCCCAATGTGAAACAGATGAAGCTGAAACCAGACTCCAATACTCAGACCAAAGGACAGTCATGCCCTAGCCATACATCTAGATGTCAGACTTGTAAATACATGTCTCCCGCAAACTATTTCTTATCTTCACTCGGCGCCAAAAACACAATCAAAAGTGTCACAAACTGCAAATCCGCAAACGTCATCTACTTAATGACGTGTTTGATTTGCAAAAAACAGTATATCGGTGAAACAAAGTAGGCGTTGAACCTCCGTTTTAACCTCCATCGCTCCGATTGTAAATTACGTTGGTTTTCTAGATCGCCAGCCGCCGAACACTTCAGTTCAGAAGGCCACACGTTCAACGACTTGTCTCTGACATGCATCGAACACAATCCAAATTGGACAGACGCAGAACGTAAATTGCGTGAAACGTACTGGATAAGACGCTTAAACACAAAACATCCAGTAGGAATCAACAAAGGGGACTAGATACATCTTAAAGAATATATAAATGTAAACACACATACTCCGGTTTTTATTACTTCCCTTGATCCAATTTTCTCCATTTATATATTATTTTAGCCTTATTCAGTTAACTTTGGAGTTGTTTTTTCTATATCCTGCAGTATCGATTCTTTGTCTTGTGTATAGAGGTAGGGTTATTCTCTCACATACTCTCTCTTCATAACTAATCATAATGTCAGTGTACAATTGTACTTTCATCCAACCAGCAATGTTCTATTATTAGTACTTTTATTACTTCCCTAGATCAAAATATCTCCATTTATTTTATTTTATTTGTTTAGCCTTAGTCATTGTTTGAGCTAGCTTTGGAGTTGCTTTATACTTTATCCTGCAGTATCGATTTTAGGTTTAATGTTTTGAGGTAGGGTTTGTGTTATCTTTTTCACATTTTTACTCTCTCTCATAACTAAAAGTCAGGGTACAGTTCTCAGTCACGAAAATTCCACTCGTCCGCTCGTATTGACGAGTGAAATTCGAATCCGGACGAGTGAAACCCATGAATCGGTCGTCCGAGAGGACGAGTAACATTTCAGTAGAAAACAACAACAAATAAAATAGTTCTTAAATAGTTTATTCAGCGATTAAATGCAGTAAATAGTCGCAACTATGTTTATTCACCGATATATTGTAATTTTAGTCAACCGGATATTGGGAAATGACGCATTTCCGTTTTGGGACATACTAAAATTCGGCTCCCGTTCTAATTTCACGGAGCGCGCACGTTACGGTATTTGATGTTATACAAATAACACTTTCACCCGGGAAATCTTTAAGGGAATTTGTCAGCTTTTAGGTGACTGGGACCAGAGCCTTTAGGAAGGGGAATTGCAAGAGTATGCTGTTTTCCTGTATTGGAGTTTAACATTTTCTAATAAAAAAAGTGTTGTTTTTTTAAAAAAAAATACAGGAAAAGGGGGAAATATATACCATGTATACCATGCCAGAGTAACTGTAATGGCCATGATCAGGCAGTGAACTATAGAATATGAATATAGTCATCTATAATACTGGTCAAAGTTTCATAATTTTCATTGATTTATATAAAGAAAAAACAAACACATTATGATGTTTCCCTTTGTTTTATTTATATATAATAGTGTTAAATGATGGTATCTGACTGCTTTGACTTATGAACTTTTACAATCAGAGCAGGACGAGTAAACATCCTATAAGGACGAGTAACATGTCAATGCCACTTGTCCTACAGGACGAGTATAAAGTAAAATATATTTCTTCCCCTGGTTCTACCCTCATCCAACCAGATATGTTCTTTTATTAATATCACATTTGGCTCCAGAGTGTCTATTCAAAGTAATCAGTTTCTAAAACACTGCCAAACGATAAGTTGTTTTTTAAAGAGTTTTATTTAAACTGCCGTGTATTTTAGTGTTTTTATTGTTTCGTATTTGTTCTTTTCGTGTTTGTGTACCCCTGATGAAGGCGTAAGCCGAAAGCGAGTTTTATTTAAACTGCCGTGAATTTTAGTGTTTTTTTGTTTCGTATTTGTTATTTTCGTGTTTGTGTACTCCTGATGCGTTAGCCGAAAGCGCTTGAGTTTTTATAAACTGTAGCACTGTATACATTTTTTTCCCCATCTATATATTATATATATATACGGTAAAGAATAGTATACATCTTACAAGACCCTTTCTGGAAAACTGGATCACGAGGATTCCGGGAACATATATATATATATATATATAGCTGATATATTTCTAAAACACCAAACTATATAGACACAATATAAACGGCTTTAAACCATGAAACAGTAGCGTTGAATTAAGAGTTACCATCTCATAATTCATTTACACATATTCGGTCACGCGTATTTTAAGAATCCGTAAATAAATCTTTTATTTTTAATCGACATATATACATTATTATATGAGCTGAACAATTATTTTAAGAATACGTAAATAAATCTTTTATTTTTAATCGACATATATACATTATTATATGAGCTGAACACCTGGAAAGAGTTTTTGATTAACAGTTTTGTAGCGTAATTTTGCCTTTATTTGGCAGGATAGCTACTTTAACTTAAACGTTTATGTGAATGTGTACCATTTGCACTACTGACGTTTGCATGCACTACGTCTGTATCAGACGCGTCGGCTTTATGCATCGTAAATATCTGTAACGTTACAAACATCTAATATAATTACATGAAAGCGATTACTCTTTCAGATATACCGATTACAGACTCATATATTTCCCCAGTCGGAATACACGAATCACATGTAAACGAATTGCAAGGTACGAAAATAAAACTGATACATCAGAATGCGATTTAAGTTCGAATGTGTGTTTTAGTTGTGTAAGTATTAAACATGTTAAACAGTGGCAACATAAGGAAACATCAATGTTAACTATATTTAAACAGTATCTAAACAGACTCCCATCATCAAATGACACACAATGTGTAATATTTATACACGAGGGCTGTTCAAATAATAAGCGGACTTTTTCCATATCGCACTCATTTATTGACGTTTAAGAGTCATACATTTTGCAATCCAATTCATAAGACTTTAAATGATTTAAACAAAAAATCGATACCATGTCTAGTTACATTGCATTGAATGATATAAAAGGGCGAGCAACCCATCTACGGAGCGGTCCAAAATGTGACGTCTTTATTTCATAACTGCATTTCGGGAATGGCTAAATAAAAGAATAATAATTAAATGAAAGGATTACTCTTTCAGATATACCGATTAGAGACTCATATATTACCCCTGTCGGAATACATGAATCACATGTAAACGAATTGAAAGGTAAGACAATAAAACTTTAACATCAGAATGCGATTTAAGTTCGAATATTTGTCTTAGTTTTGTAAATATTTAACATGTTAAACAGAGGCAACATAAGGAAACATCAATGTTAACTATATTTAAACTGTATCTAAACAGACTCACATCATCAAATGACACACAATGTGTAATATTTATACACGAGGACTGTTCAAATAATAAGCGGACTTTTTCCATATCGCACTCATTTATTGACGTTTAAGAGTCATACATTTTGCAATCCAATTCATGACTTTAAATGATTTAAGCAAAAAATCGATACCATGTCTAGTTACATTGCATTGAATGATATAAAAGGGAGAGCAACCCATCTACGGAGCGGTCCAAAATGTGACGTCTTTATTTCATAACTGCATTTCGGGAATGGCTAATATAAAAGGAAAATCGTCGGCAAAAACACATAAAAATAAAATAGCATTGCCACTGGTATTCCCAAATTACATGTGTCAATTAATGTACAAGCTCCTTAATGTAGTTACTACCATGAACGTTTTAAATAGGGAATTCCTTTGTACGACAGACAGCATTGTTTATGAAACATTTTTATCAAGGTAAAATGTCTCAGGCCCCAAACATTTTTCCCTAAAATTGAGCAATTGATAAGTTGAAGTTTATTTGAACATTTATTCAAGCTAAGGACTTTAATATTTGTAATATTTGTAACCTCGTTTCCTACTAAAGTACATTAATTCACAAGCTAAAACACATCGGAAAACGGCTTATCCTGAGAAAAACACATTTTATTTGCATGTGCACCATTATTACTACTGGCTTTCATGGAATAACTGTGTAATGATTATGCGTTTTAAACAGATGGAAAATTGCATACTGGGCACAGCCTCTCATCATATAATTTTAATAAATTCAGTATCAAACAGGCCATGAATGTTATCAGGGTGCAATGTGTGTCACCTGTTTTGTAAGCATCCTAATAAAGTCCGTGCTGCAATGTAAAATAGTTATAAAAACCGAACAGGAAATGTAGCATTCAAGGACGACAGTCAACCACAAACACACACAGAAACAAAGAACAACTTTAAATATGAAGAAAATGCCAAATATGACATCACCAACACACAATAATTGACGAAAGGACTACCGCCTTGGAACGGTCAGGGGCAAAAAAGGCCGCTGTAAGTTTAAACCAGATTCTAGGGTGCTCCAAACCTCACATGACATTCACTATAAGACATGAGAAACATATCAATACAAAGGTATACAATAACTACTGGAAATGGGGGTTGCTTTGAAGCAACGCATACACGCAAGACAACATTGTAATAGTCTAAATCAGATGATAAATGTACAAATTTAAACTAAATCAAGAGCAATAATTTACCAAACACGAACAAAATTCCACACTAGAAATATATTCTTTATTTTACAGATAATGCAGACAGTGAAGGCGGATCTAGTTACCTAAGCGTGGACATTGTATCTGTGGGAGTAGAAAATCCGTACGACACCATCAATATATCTTAAAAGAACACACTACTTTCATGTTTTTGTTTCGTTCTTGTTTTAATACAATCGCATAATTAGTTTATAACACCATATGCGCGTACACACTGCTTTTTTAATATTTCTTTTAGATTTTCAACTTAATTTGCATATTTGCAAAATATATTAATAATACGAATTTGCACAGTTTTAAAGTCAAGCATTTTAGAATATCAATGATATCATGGGATATAGTTTTGTTTACACTAATTGTCCATTTGGGTGCTGAAGACGGGATAATATAGTGGATTGTGTACACATAAGCTAACCAATATGATTTATTGCCTACTGACCGTTCAAAGTTGGTAACCCTGTCTTCACCACCCTTTCTGTTGTATTTTAACTTTTTCTTTTCATTGTACAGTTAATTAAATATTGCTCCTTGTTTGTAGTATAGTGTGGACCTACGATGCCGTTGCCTATGGACGCGGTGGTTTCCAAAGGGCCCTATATCTCATTTTAGTATGTTTAATTTTTCGTAAAGAGTGTGATTAATATGTTATTTTTGGCATTGGAACAACGCATGTAATAGGCCATTTTGATACGTAAATTACAAAATTATGTCCGCTTCAAAGCACTTCAGATTTTGAGATAAAAATCAAGTAGTTCCCTTCCTTGAAACAAATCTACACGTATAAGAGTTGTAAATTTCATACCAAAAAGTACGTCCCTTTAAAACCTGTTCAACTTTTGAGACAAGTAAAGTGCACTTTGCTGCCCGTAAAGTGGAAATTACAAGTCTGCATTTATGGTTAAAGGGAAGCAGATTCTCACACTTACTCTACTGTCATCCCAATAAAACGGGACAGTGTAAATAAAGAAATCACCGCCATAAACTATTATCTAACCAACAAGGCAGCATTAATAGGCAATATAAGTAAAACACAAAGATGCTCGTGTATATATAAATACAAAAAAATAGCATAGAAAGCCACAAAGAAGGTACTCAATGACTTGGCAGAAGACAGAACAACAAGAGAATAAACCATTGAACACAAATGTATAATATCATTCTGTGAAATGTAAAAAGGGCCAATTTTAGAAAGCTAGACATACTATATGTTTTCATCAAATGCTTAAACATTTATGTTATAAATCCAAGCTCACGCTGAGTTGATCTGTAATCTGTAACATGAGTGCTGCATCTTTTCTCGTGTTGTATCTGGCTAACAATCACGCGTCAACCTTAGTGTTATCAACTAACACGTATTCATAAAGAAACGTATTAAAAAAATAGTAGTATTAAACATTCCTATACAAATTAGATCATCATCAGTTGCCTAGTTTTGTGATGTAATATTTGGCCTTGTGTCATCAATCACCATTGACTCATCATCATCACCAAGCAAATAAAAACTAGATGTATTCTAAATATTTATTATATTTACAATAATGATCGTGTTTTTTAATTTGTGTGTGAATGTGTGTGTTTGTGAATGTGTGTGTGTTTTATACTATATTTCTTTTCAATTTCAAACTTGCGCAGTAGTAGTATTTTAGACTTATAACACACAGTGGATCTTAAACGTGTTCCCATTTTATTTAAGATTTATGAAGTGTTATAAAGTGTTGTAATTTCAACGAGCCCTTTTGAGAGTTAAAATTAAAATTCATAACGAGTTTCATACATTTTATATGGAATCTGGACGAGTTTAAGATTCCTTTCACGCCAAAATGTTCTATGACGTCATAGCATCATAACGTCATGCCATACACAACGTTGGATATCAAAGAGTTCGTGTTTTATCTCATTACGAAAGAGCATTTTACGCTGACTTTTAAACAAATTACAAACTGACCTGTATAAAGTAAATTATTCATTACAAGTTGCTAGTAAATAATATTAGTTATTTGGATTTTTGACAGGGGACATGGGCCTACATTCCCTGTCTGGAAAGTATAATCACTTGAGCAGTCAGGCGAGGGAGAATATACTTGTCTGGCATCGAATGTGAACCCATGTCTCCTGTCAAGAATCCAAATAACGAATGTGTCATACTTCAAAGTTGTTATTACTTATATTCAAAAATAAACGTTAAAGAAGGTGTTTTTTTATTCACCAATGTCCCCGTAACGTGCCTCTATTTCATTATTAACACATGACGTCGCTAAATGTTTCGCTCATGACGTCAACGGTCTTAACGTCTCACCTTTGGAGAATTATTTTATAAAAAATATCTTTGTTTATCATAATCTCGATGGTATATTATCTGTACCATTGCAAACAACACTACTTACTATTATGTCAGACTTTTACCCACAATGGAAAATGCAGAAAATGGGTAAGAAAGGAACACTCCGAATCGGCAGAGTAATCCCCGCCATTTATTTATACCCCCGCTTTCACAAAGTGAAATGGGGCTATATAGGAATCACATTATCCGTAACGTCCCGTCGCGTCGCATAAAACATTTTTCTCCCGCCGGGGCGCGTCGCGTCCCGTAACACATGTTTAATACTTGCATATATCAAACACTTTTGAATGGGTTGTCCCGAACTTCATATACTCATAACAACTGATGATCTTATGTCCCTCTAAATCACCCCTCATTGACCTAATTTATTGTAGATTTATGGCCCTTTCTTTGACTTAGAATTTTCCACTCTAATAATGTATACTTACCTGTTAACACATTTTAGACATTTATTTTTCTTGATTTTGCCCATCCTTATCGGTTATAGCAAAAAAAGCGGGTTGATAGTTCTAGTTTTTTTTGTATTGAGTGTATGAGGCACCATAGGGAAATCATCAAATGTTCACGTCACAATAAAAAAAAAGGTTCAAACTTGTGTAGTGTTACATAATTAATATATTTCATGCGCAACCAATCAACGTCGTTCCAGGTTGTATTACACATGTGTACATACACTAGAACATGAAATGGGTTTTCGACACTGGTAACACGGAACGTAATGTAATAAATATTCATTATAATATACTAATGCTAAGTAATATTTATAGCATAATTTTTCGAGTATATGCGATTTATACAGCTTATCGAGGGCCGTAGGCCCGAGAGTGCAGTATAAATCGCATACGAGAAACATATACTATAAATGTTTTGTACCATAGCCATTTATGCAAGAAGTTTTAGGGCGTTGCGGTTTTCAGTAAAAATAACAGCTCTATCCAATAAAGAAATAGTATTATCACGCAGCATGAGCATGTCCCAAGTTTTGATTATTGCAGCTAATCGCCTTTGTATATTATTGGGCAAATTCAATGTCAAGGAGTGCTGTTTTGGTAAATGGGTAGTCGGGTTTTCCATATTTAACTCGCAACAGAACGCTATTTACAAAAGAAAATTGAGTAGACCGTGGTATAACTGCCGAATCTGTCAGTTATAGCACGGCTGAAATATACCGGCAGTTATAGCACGGTTTAGACTCAGAGCTTCAGGTATATGGTAAAAAAACAGGTACACTGCGGGAAACAAACTTCGCTAAAGTAATCCAAATTCTCATGCATGTTAATGAAATGAGTAAACACCTATTGCGAAATGACCTTAGCCGCATTGTTTAAAATTCCGATGCCGAGTTGCTCCTTTGTGATCTATACACTGGGAAATTGTTTATACTTAAAATATACGAGAGAGGTTTACGTTTTTTTCACTATACTTATAGGTGTTAATCATGTTAATGTCACAATGTTTAAAATTCCGATGCCGAGTTGCTCCTTTGTGATCCACACACGGTGAAATTGTTTATACTTGAAATATATGAGAGAGTTTTACTCTTTTTCACTTTACTTCTAGTTGTTTATCATGTTAATGCACACTTATACTTAATTATGGTATATTTTAAGAATTTAAATGTTTTCAAATGTTAATAGGTGATGAGTAAGAATATGTTTTTGTTCATTCTGTAAACATACAATGAAGAAATATACTTTTGTAACAGCTACTTGTAATGTTTGTCGTAATGGTATTGCTCCGACAGTTATAAGAGTTCGCTTAAAGCATTAACGTGTAATAAATGTATGATATTGAGAGAGTTTCAATATAGTAACCTTTGCTACGCTGAAGTGTACAAATGCGTTGCAAACTGATTAACGAAGGTGTGCGTAGGCAAATGTTAATATATTATACATACGAGTTTATAGGCATATCTTGGATATATAGCAACAGGATTAACAGTTTTGTCTTTTTGAAATTGAATGTCTCTGTAGGATAATATATAGTCTATATTGTAAGTGTTAATTGTGATCGGCATGACGGAAATGACGTGAAACTTTGGCATGTATGTCAGTTTGGATAACGTTGTTTTTTTTGCGTTCTTTTTAATGTAGTACATGTAACCAGCCAAATGTGTCAAATCTGGCGTAATCGAAAACATGCTGTTGTTTGCATATTTGTGTTTGTTTAGACAAAAAATATCGATCAATCGGTTTAACGAAAGGCAAGTGTGATTCTGTGCGTTCTACATTTTGATTGGATTAGTGCAAAACTAACAGGATATTGTCCATTTTTTCAAATTATTGTTCAGTATAATGTTTTAAGTAATAATTTTAATTGTTGCGTATGAAACTGCTTTGGTTATAAAATACGTTTAGAGATGTGCAGGTATTTGGATTCGATAATGATCGGAATGTCGTTATACTGAAAAGCATTTATGTTCAAATATTTTGTAAAATAATTACACGTTTTATTTGAGAATGTGTGTGGTTTATAATTAATATGTGTGCATTGTGTTTATGTTGTACATTCATGTATAATCAAGCTTTAATGAACCAATAAAGATCAACTATTATACTGTGTTTCATTTGTGTATACATGTACCGTAGAAATCTGGAATATTACCTTGATATCATTACGGATCTGTAGGCATCTATGAATTGGTTTTCACTCTAAAGACGTGCACAATAAGACAATGGTATTTTGCATTTAAATCGGTTTGTGAGTGAGTAAAATGTACATTTATAACTGATTTGCATTTTTGCCACGTTTATATGATTGTTAACGCCAGTAACAAATGGCAAACTCCATGAAGCGTGTTGCTACATCTCGTGCATCATCTATTTGTTATACTTATATTGCCTGTTAATGGTGCCTTGTTTCTTAGAGAATATAACCCGGCGGGGATAACTTTATTTACCCTGTCCCGTCCCGTATTATTGGGATAACAATAGGTGCAACATAGAATCTGGTTTAAATCCCTCATCGACCTCTTTACCTACTGTCATCCCGTTTGTGTTTGTGATGTCATATACCTTGCTTATTAGCATTGTAATTTTGTTTGTTTAAATGTGTGTTTTTGGTTGACTTCTGTGAAAACTTAACGTCGGTGATTCTACCCAGGTGCCCGCCCGTGCACGAAAATTGCAGGAGGGTCAGCTGGGGTAGAAGTTGGAAAGTTGGCATATGACCTTAGATGTTGATGCGACTATAACATTCAGTTCAATTTAATTTTGTGAAAGCTTCAATTCCACTTTGACTGTTATACCCATTTGTTCTACTTGTGGGTATAAAACAACGTGACAAAATCTAATCATCGATTTGAATAGAGAGTGTTCGTAAAAATCAATGGTATTTAGTTTCTGTTCTTTTACATTCAATTTACGGTATTGCTAGACTTCGAAAGGGTGTAGATTTTTTTTTAAAAAAGGATCACTGATTGAATGCACCTGAGGTTCTGAAATAAAAATTACAATACACATTGTAATTGTTTGCTTTTATTCAATCACTAACTATCAAAATGCTTTCGTATTAATATGGCACACCATGTGAGCATGGACAGTTGCAAGAATATTACATTTTAGCTAAGAAATAACCATAACCCACCATCGTAGTACGATGAATACTCTCAACAAACTTTGAATATTGATAAGAATGCAATATGGCGAGTATTAAAAACTACTTACAGATATGGAGAACAAAAACTTTAACTTTGTAAGCAACCATTTTGCCCATTAAAACAACCAAATTTCATTTTAAAACTATTTTCAGAAACAAAGTAATATTATCTTAATTGTCAAAACTTATTTTACAATATATATATATACATCTGGAAACAAATTAAGCGCCCCCTGAAGTTTATCATTGTCGCCCGACCGCTGGAGCACATCTGGGACATCCTGGGCCGCGAGCTACAGAAGCTGGACCCACCAGTAGCCAATCTGCAAGAACTGGCACTAGCTCTGCACCGTGAATGGCAAAATCTACCCCAGGACCGCATCAAACGTCTTACTGGAGGCATAATTAGGAGGGTTGAGGCTGTCATCCGGGTACTTTGCGGCCCTACCCGTTATTGACGATTGCGTCTCAAGAAGTCATGTTGGGGTAATGGACGTCAGTTTTAACAAAAACTGACCAGCCACAATTGTCCAGCGCATCCTGCAGCCTCATACTTAACTCAAGTACCAATTGTGTCAATAATATACACAATTAAATGTCACCCAATATTAGGATCAAAAGGTCTTAAAATGTCAAGATTTTTGTCATTAACTGTCGACAAATAATTACTCTTTCAGGGTAGCGCACATGTTCTGGTTTCTATGCCATACGTTTTGGGACAGCGCACTGGTTTTCACACCTCATGCCGAAAATATCGCGGGGCGCTTACTTATTTCCAAGTGTATATATGAGCTAACAATTAGGGGTATTCCAGACAATTAAATAACAAAATATACTGATACACAAATAGGCATGGCAACGCTAAACATGTCTGGTTTAAAAACACACTGACTACAATGCAAACTCCATGAACTTCTATAATATGAAATACAAATCTTCGGGGACAATAAGAATCAAAACATATACCAGTAATTGTATGTTGGTATCTCGTATACACAGATAATACTAATCAAGCCAAAACAAACTTTTGAAATAAAAAAGATAGATGGTCACCATAAATGTCACTTATTAAAATGTCAAAACAACCATATTTTGCATTAAAACTTCAGGAACAAACTTATTGAAAAAGTGATCGCCTTTTCAGTATTTATTGACATTTACTCCAGCGTTTGATTAGTGCTGTGTGGCGGCCGTAAAATGTCGCCCCGACTACAAGTCAATAGTGTTATTACTTACTGGTCCTTTAGGATCTTCAAGCCCGATCATGTTGGTTTTAAAGTAGAATATCAATAAAACCGAGTCTGCTACTTTTATCTCTCGTTTGTGTTTGTTGCTTCCAATGGATCCCATTTTCAGTTTGTATTGACATCCACACTAGCTTTTGTAAAATGTCGCTCTGACTACAAATCAGTAGTGTTATTACTTACTAGTCCTTTGGGATCATCAAACCCAATCTGTTTGGTTTTAAAGTTGAATATGGCTTAAGCCAGAGCTAGGAGGCGTGAGAGGTGTTTCACTTGTCATTACCTCTCATGAACATACTAAATAAAACCGAGTCTGCAACTTATATCTCTTGTTTGTATTTGTTGCTTCCAAGGGATCCCCTTTTCCGTATTTATTGACATTCACGCTAGCTTTTGTTTAGTTCTGTGTGGCCGCCGAAAAAATCCGCCCTGACTACAAATCAGTAGTGTTATTACTTGTCCTTTGGGATCATCAAACCAAATCTGTTTGGCTTTAAAGTTGAATATCGCTTAAGCCAGTGCTAGGAGTCATGAGAGGTGTTTCACTTGACATTACCTCTCATGAACATACTCATTAAAACCGAGTCTGCAACTTATATCTCTTGTTTGTGTTTATTGCTTCCAAGGGATCTCATTTTCAGTATTTATTATTTTTAAAACGGTGGCCCCAACCCAAAAGCCGAACTTCCACATGGAGAAAAGGGAACGAATATAGTAGAGTGTACTCGAGAATGTAAAGAACCCAAATGTTCAAATAACGCCCCGTGAATATATATGTTAAAGGGACACACGTCAAAATTTAAAGGTTTGTCAAGAATCAATATGATCACCTCGATATATTATTCCAGTATCATTTTTATTGAATTTAATTATAACACGTGTTAATATTATTTTTTTTGTGCTCTTCACTAGTAAATGTAAACAGTATTAATGCAATTCAAGTAACGATTAGTAATACACAAAATCGATTTGATTTGAACTATTCTAATTAAAAATAATAATATTAATGTTTTACAAATATACGAGATATTTTTAAAAAGTGGGGCTTCCTTCAACCACCCCTTCCTCAAAAATAAAAATGTTAGAAACGTTACATTCGCATTATTAGTAAACTAACGGTAAACAAACATATGTCGTAAAAATCATTCAATCAAACATTAACAGCATTCATTCATTCATTCATTTATTCTTAATATTCAGGAAGGACAATAACGATTTCACACTTTTCATGCATACGAATTGTTATCGCAATTACAGTACTCTATGTACACATAAACGGTCCTGACTCAATAACGTGGTGTTGTTTTTGTGATGATACGATAGTATGTAAACAATCAGACATAGAGCGGTGGTTAGATATGTTCGGTTATAATCATTCATTATACAGTAATCCGCAGAGGTTCGAATCTCTTATGGGGCTATATTTTCTAATAAATTATATCATTAAACATATTGTCGAGAATTGTTTCCCCGATGAATTCACGTTGTATGAAAGATTCAATGATAATAATATCAGAATATGAAAATAGTGAAACAAAAAGGTATTCGACATGGGCCTCGAATGTATGTATGGGGGTAGACTTCGCTTTAAACAAAATGCATATCAATACAATACAATACAATACAATACAATACAATACAATACAATACAATACAATACAATACAATACAATACAATACAAATATTTTATTACAGTCTCACCTCTTATACCATACAGTTAAAAATAAAAGTATTGCAAAGTATGTTTCTTAACTTATTCGTTTTTCTAGAGCTTTGTAGAATTGTAGAGGGAAATCTCAAACTAACATAATTACCAGATGTCTACTTATTGTTTACACAGATTTTGCAATATAATATCTTTACATACCAATCTGGGTATTAAGAGTAATAAACAGTCAAATAAATCTATACAAGGTTAGTAAAAGCTTTTTCTCCTTTCACAATATTCTTTTGATATGAACACAAAATTGGTATCACACTAAAATTACACACTGATCATTGTTCAGTGAATGGTCAGTGAACATGTTGAAAAGGATTAGCGTGTAGACAACAAAAGCGGAATTAATTGTTTATAATAGAAGGACACTTTTGTGTAGGTGGTGAGTGGGTGGGGTATATTTATGAACCAGCTGTTAACGACCAGAATTACTGAGTGAGTTTGTCTGCTTCTGTGATGATCAATGTAATGATGTTAGTTCGTCAAATGAACAGCCGTGTGCATAATTATGCATGTATTTGCATGATATTAAGCATAATGAAGACTTCTGATTAAAGCTACAGAGGCTCTATATCAATAAATTTCCTAAGCCGTATTCTGAAGCCGTATATTTATCGAAGTTACCTGTACGAAGGCTAAATAAAAATGTGATATTTTGCGCATCGATTTCTGCTTATATACGACTTTTGTGGTGTTCGTCGATTTGAAACTACTTCACACGTAACTCATTCATATTCATGAGTTATTACCAGTTAAAATAGAGACCTGTAGCTTTAAGATAAGCTCTGAGATTTGAGATTAAATGATGTTAGTTCGTCAAATGAACATCCATGTATATAATTAGGCATGTATTTGCCTGTTACAGTTCGCCACTATGCTTTCCTCTTTAATTGTACGATGACCGGACAGGCTGTGGACGCATGATGACGCCTACTTAAAGCCCATTGGGACGCTGGCGTTTGTTGTTTGACCTTCAGAAAGTGTTCCCCTGTAAAAGTGACATGTTTCCCTTTCATATATGTGTAATCATTCGATCAATATTCCAATAGGCCATAAGGCCTGTGAGGATATAAATAGTTAACATAATGCAGTGGCAGGTACTACGAAATGAAACAACATACACAAATGTACATATACATGTATATGGAGAAGATGATATACATATTTTCATATCATTAAATCATCTATTTTATACACACAGTCTTTCACTATGTAATACAAAATATGAGTAAGCCTATGTGAGAGTAAAATTCACATTCCATGGACATTACATCTTTTTAAATATTTGTATTTTATTTTATTTTACGTTTGTATTTTACGTATGATGAATATTGTTTTACATAATGACTATAAAGATACATACGTATTAAAGTGCAATATGTAACTATCATGTTTTCAGTTTATATAAATATATTTATATATAGCATCTGATAAAGATTTCAAGCACTAAACATAAACAAATAAGATATACATCATCATGACGATTACAACAAAATACATGTGGTGTTGCACAATATCTCGTCTAGGATATTAATTCAAGTGAATCTATTTCATTGCATATATCAAAGCACAATCAAACATAACCAAACGTTTTTGCAAATACAATGCAACTGAGTACATAGTGTGCATTGTTTATTATGAAACACAAAACAAAATAAAACTTTAAGACAATGCATATATAATGCAGATGTGTTTGTATAATAATTGCATATATTCTATGTCAAAAAATAAAAAACAAAATTTACAACATGACATCGCCCTTTACTTAGACGCAATTTAAAACTTTGGTAATGATTAGTTATTGGAAAATAATATCCTTTCGGATTTCAAATGCTTTGTATACAAATACACTAAGTTTTTTCAATTTGAATTTATTTCACAGTTTATTATCTCTAAAAAGGTCAGCATGCTGGGCCTTTTCAATAATATTTATCAATGTAATTTAATCTAATACCATTATAATTTGTGCACTCTATTATAAAATGATACTCGTCTTCTATCTTGTTACAAAATCTGCATTTTCTTTCAACTAACGGTACACGTTCTGGTCTATGCCATCTACCTGTCTCAATTTCTAGATTATGGGAGGAAAGTCTCAGTCTGAATAACGCATGTCTAATTGTGGTATATTTATACAGGTTAAGTAATGCTTAAGACTAAAAGTATCAAATGCGTTTCTGTAAAAAATAGCTCTGCTTGACTGTTCTTAACGTGAATGCCAATTATGTACAAAATTGTCAACCCTTTTGTGTTTGTGATGTCGTTTGCATTTATTATTACTTTTGCCTTCTTATTTGTCTGTTTGCGTGTTTGTTTCTGTGTTTTGTGGTTGACTGTCCTCCTTGAATGCTACTTTCCCTGTCCGATCTTTTTACATTTCTTTGTTTATCATGCTTAAAAATATATCGCTATTTCCAACTCCCTGATATTATCGCTATTTCCAACTCCGTGATATTATCGCTATTTCCAACTCCCTGATATTATCGCTATTTCCAACTCCCTGATATTATCGCTATTTCCGATTCCCAAATAATGTCTTAAGCAATTCGTTTTATTTGGCATTACCTCGGCATCAGTTCTAAGCATGCTGTATACATATTTAATAAATTTATTTTCATTCGAGTAAATGATTTTAACCAGTATATTATTATTAATATATATCTCTGTGTAATCAATGCTGTTCTCTCTAGCTCCCCGTAGATAAAATCTTTTTGAATAGATCGCTTTACAGGCAAATTGTTTTTGCGATATTGCGTATGTATTCTTTCAAAACAAAGTCCTGTAGAAAAAACCCACACTTCGGCGCCGTAATTCAAAATAGGTTTTATAAGTTTATCAAATAAATATAATGTATGTTTTACAGATATGTCAGTACATTTATAAAGGTATCTGTTTAACATAAACACTGCTTTCCGCGCTTGAACCGCCAACATGTTCTGTATTACACTAAACGAACCACCTTGAGTGAACACAGTGCCAAGATATGTAAAAGCGTTTACTATATCTGTTTTCATATCATTATAAATAAATGTCATATTTCTTGATAATTTTCTGAAAACCATAACTTTAGGTTTGGCCGTATTAACGATCAACTTCCATCTGGAGCCATAACTTGATAAAATATAAAAGTATTTTTGTAGATCTTAGGCACTTTCAGAAAATATTACAATATCATCAGCTTATAACAGAATAAACTATTTAATCATATCGACCTCAATGCCTTCATACCCGTTTAGTATAAATTCATCTTCAATGTCCATTACGTGGACGCCGCTTTTTCTTTAATACCCCAAGGTCGCATATTGGCTTATATGGCGAAACGGGGGTACCTTGGGGTCTTCATTTTTATCTACACTCAATTGATATGAAAACGCAACACGGGAATTTCCGCTATATATTGTATGTACAATATGATGCTTTTAATCGAATGGTACATGGCTACGTAAGACCTTTCCTTTTGGAAAAAGTACTAAAACAACAAATAATACAGCAAATAGTATTCCTGCAATGTTTCATTATTCACAGAGTACGCGTTTGGCTCAATCATGTGAGCAAGCTTAGGATGCAAAATTTTGCAAACTATTTACGTTAAATACAGTACTGAACAATCTTAATTTTTCGAAGAGCAACTTCAACATTGATGAAGTTCTTGTTACAAAGTGTAGTGTGATTAAAACGTCTACAACATCACAGTTGTGTCCTTTCTCAAGTTAACTGCAACTTTTTTTTAAAAAAACATCTTGGGATTTCTTTGGAATATTATGTGCAATTAAGTGTGCAGTATACAAAATATATAGCGGAAATTCCCGTGTTGCGTTTTCATATCACTTGAGTGTATTTAATCTGCCTTCAGTGGCACCAACCTCTGATTTTATCGAAATAAATTTGATTTGATATGCATAATATATTTTTTGTATATTTTTGTGAGGTTTGAGTATGTGTGTAACCCGTAAAAACAGCCAATAGTACAAACGCAGCTCCAGATCGAAAACATAAGACCCGCCTTCTGTGTGACGTCATAATTTATTCATCTCAAAACCCGCGCCATTGCTCAGTTATACGTTCACTGTTTAGCGTGCTAAATTAGAGTAAATTATTAGCCGGAATAATTGCCGGAATAATTGCATTATCTGAAATTGTGATTGAGCGGGTCGTTGAAATAGAGCCCGTGTCATCGAATTCTAAGATTGCTTTCATTACGATAAGAAGGATAATAAAACAGACAGATACGAGAAGAGATAGTGTTATAGCACAGACATGTAAATATATATAACACTTATCTCTCTTTCTATATATACTCTGTAAAAAAAGTTTTGGACCATGGCAGTGTTCGAACCCGTACAATGATCGCTGAAACATGACATTCGACCATAACCCTTATTATCTCAGTTGATAATTCACACTAGATCAACAATCAACAATAATTATCGTTTACAATGGAAGTTTGCAAAAAAATAATAATCTTTTTATTGGTTACTCGAATGTGTCGTAACTGTTACTTTATATGGACTTTGCAACATTTTTTACAGACCCTTTGTGTGTTCGCGATATTTTTTAAAAAATCAAATCTTGTTTGGAATTTAATGTTTCTGGTACCAAATTAATCGGGTAGGGTGGACTTTGGTTACTAAAAAAAGATACTTAAATTCTGTCCACTAGTTTTATTTTTATATGACTTTATATACCCTGGTCCAAAACGTTTTTTACCGAGTATATATCCGTCTAAATGAAAGCATGTGGTTTAGACGTAGCGGTTTCTAAATAGGTAAAGTGGTGGAAGGCCTATAATACTTAAATAACACACAATTAAATTTGTCTAATTTGTCAAATGGATACACACTTATGATCAACGTATCTGCAACATGCGTATTTAAGATGTGAGAATGTAGAAGCAAGCAGATTTCAAGTCAAAATGATACTGGGTTAATCAAACCGGGATTATTTTGATGATTCATCCCATTTCAAGAGTGCATGTGTCTCTTTAAAGAATGCATTAAACTTTAAAAAATAATTCGTGGATGTATAGGCCAGGCGATATATATTAAAGGGACATACGGCTATTATTGATAAAAAAAAAAACTAGCGGCGTTACGGTAATTTTTCTACTTAACTTTCATTTATTCAATCATTAATATAAATTAATATACAAATAGAAGAAAGAATTTTTTTTTGCATATGAGTAACTGTTGATAATATTGCACCGGTAATATATGTAAACGTATGGTAGGATAAGATAAAATAATGAAAACTCAAAATTATATTCTTTATTATTTTAAATAGAGGTATATGTAAGAGTTAACATGATATTGGATAAATAAATCGAGACACTAAATACATTAAGATTTGTGTGTGTTCCTTTAATATAATTTTGTAAAGATATACCAGTTTGACAAAATCCGAAGGCGTGACGTGTAAAGGATCAAAGGAACGTATTAGGCCATAATTGTGGTAAACATTTTCACATATGTGAAATTGAGACAAGTATCTACGGAACAGGCGGCATCTTCAAAGATCGCGGCAAGTTTCACTGATCGGTAGCTCGCGTGGCTTGGGTAGATTTTGTGTCGGCAAATTGGACATAGACAATGTACATGATTAAACAGTAATATAAACATAAAACAATGATCTACATTGGTGTGCTTTATGAATATAACAGCGATGCACGCGCTTTCTACGACTAGGGGTCCCAGTTTGTTAAAAAAAGATACAGTTGTAATATATACAGGTTATAATTTTAAAATGGATTTGTAATTACCTGAGGAGGTTCTTCTCAAATGTGAGGAACATTTTTTCAACACGTTAGTATGTAGGCACTATATGCATCGTCTTGAGTTACACACGTTTACCGATCTATTTTAAAATTGTTCTAGCTTTCTAGATTGTAAGAATAAATTCAACACACAATTGTGTATTGTTTGTCAGTGTTTTAAAAATACCAAAATGCCTGAACTTCAATTTATACCATTAAACAAATCGGAAAAACATGTGTCTCTCATGTTTTCTCGGATTTTGGACTGATACTTTAAATAAATAATTTAACGGCTTTTCATGTACATTCACAACGAATAGTATGAAAAAGAAGTATACATAATGCATTAGTTGCGAATGAGATTAATTGTTTGCGATTCGCATTTAATTTTAAACAATTTAGTATAATCAGTGTACGCCTATGATAGTTTACATTATTATTAAATGCCGCTCACAAAATGATTGAGGCTTCCTTCTTTTTCACTACATATCTAACATGTTTTTTAAATCAGTTTGTAATATAAATATCGATACAATTATCGATCTTTTAGTAGACTTGATTGTAAATATTCAGATAAGCTCCGCCAACATATTAACTGTATCGATAAAACTTAATAAGCTCCGCCCACGGCTAATCGGTATTTGCTTAAATGAAATAAGCCGTGTCTACGTAATGTCATTCAAAAACATAGAAAACAAAAAGGGAGATAAACATTCTCCTTGTCTCAAACCCAGTAAACATGTAAACTCATCGCTCAGTTGGTTTAAATATTTAACCCATATTATTCTGTTATTATCACTATTTTGATGATTATTGCAGAAAAATGAGACAAGAAGTTGCATGTAGACAGAAGCCTTGGCAAGGTAATAATGACTTCCAGCATAAGGTTTTTATATGCATACGTACTTTCAACAGAGATGCACATGTCAGAAATGCCACTGTCATTCTACGGCACGGAGAAGGATACGTGTTGACATTTCTTTGTACAAGTACATAATCCGTGTATGGGAAATAGAATGAACAGAGATAATCTTACTCTTGCTGCGCCTAGATTGTCTAAATGATCATTATTTATAACATTATGACGTATAGAGTATGAATCATAATACCTGACATGTTACTCTGATTATTTTGACCATTGCTATGGTTATTTCAGGAAACCTGCATCAACATACAGCGTTAATTGCTTATCAAGTGAGCCAAGAAGTTGCGTGTACAAGCCATGACAAGGAAATAATGACTTCCAGCGTGAGTTGTTCATATGTATACGTACGTCAACGGAGAAACGCCACTGTTACTCTATGGCACGGACAATGATACGTGTTGCAATTGATTGTCCAAGGGACGTAATCCGTGTACGGGGAAATAGAAATAACTTGACTCTTGCAGCGCCTAGATTGTCTAAATTATCTTTATTGATAATACTATAACGTATCTGGTATGTTATTCTGATTGTTATTATGACTATTGTTATGATTATTCCAGGAAACCTGCATCAATTGCTTATCAATTGCATATGTATTTTATTGTAAAATGCATCTTTTTTTTTTCTTTTTTTCGTGTTTTGTACTGTTTTGTACCTTTCTATGAACTGCTCAACAATGTTTGCCTTGTTCTGGTTTCTAGAAGAAATTGCAAATATTAATGTAAATTGCGAGATATGTATATGTACGTATATATATATATGTGTGAGTAAATGTAGGTGTATGTATGTATATATGTATGCGTATATATGTATACGTTTATATGTATGTGTACATAGGTGTATACATGTATGTGTGTACATATATGTATGTATTTAAGCTCATATGGTGACTGAATTACATACCTCCATGTACAGTACTATTCTACTGTCTGTCAATAATTGTAAATTGACTTTGTACGAATGACCATTGTCTATACTATTTTACGCATGCAAGAGTATACCGCACGGGACATTCATGTTTTTAAATCGTACAGGTAAAAGTACTATTTGCTCGGCGGATATGTAAAAGGTAAAATACATAAACATGATAATTAAGCAAATAAATCACTTGATTTGCATGCATTATGAAAAATTACAATTATTCAAATGATGTGCTTTTTAAGTAATAGTTTTACTTTCTGCATTTTATTTAAACATGTGAATATGACTTCCTTATATTACATGCATAGTATAACTGTACTCAACACGTGGACAAATTGTTCTTATCTTCTTATATTTAGACTGCATTTATCATTATGGGAATTACGTAGATTTATTGTGATTACTAATGCAAACTATGTATATATTATCTGTTAAAATATGTTAATTATTCACACCTGTAACCATTCTCGTGTCACTGTATATGTGTGTAACTTTTGCCTCCAAATGTATTGGCGATGCAAATGTATATATATTTGATCCTGCTTACTTATAGAAATGGCATGCTTGTAATTATGATTAATATAAACACATCCTCATGAATTTACTTATTTGTCATACAGAATCGTTGTTAAAAACAAAATCTGTGTATCTCACTAACATTTCGTTTCGTTAGAGGGAAAACTATGGATGTAGCTCAGTCTTATGAGTTTTATTGTTTTTATTATCTGTTTCATACAAATTCATTCTAAGGAAAATCCTTGTATCTCGCTAAACATGCTAAAGTTTCGTTTCGTTAGAGAGAAAAACAAATAGACGCTTCGTTAAAACTCGTTTCTTATAATTTGTGTTAAAAGAATACGAGCACCCACCAGCAAATGGACAAATACATGTTCTCTTTATATCAAGTTAAATTGTTATCTTCATCAAACATTCAAACAAAATCATAATCAAGCTCATTATGACCATATGTGATGGTTATCCTTAGATTTCTATTTAGACAAATAATGAAAGTACGCTTTTACGTCAAAATATGCAATACAATTTATACTGTTTTTTTTTTTTTTATCATATTCCATATCTAAATGTGTTTGAATATAGATAGATACAATTGTGTTGCTGTTTCCGGTTGTATCACATGCATATTGTATTGTAGTATAATCCATTCACTAGAACGACACATTGTATGATATATTATATATTATATGTTCAAAAACACAAAAAAACATATATGGCAAAAGTTATCAACGGTAATAAAAATCATTTTTCTGTTGCCTTTTTGCTTTTTTTTTTTGCTTTTTTTTCTCTCCAATATGCATGTTTCTGGCTATAAACATGCATTTTGTGAAAATAAAACATAAAAACGAATAATTTGATATATAGTAGGTCTTGCAGTTATTTCAAAAGGTTACATTTAATTTTATGATTATAAATCTGTTTTAAATACACGAAAGTGTAAGAGTATTTAATGAAAAAAATCAACATTTTGATATTTTTCAACATATTTAAAGATGAAAAATCATGCTTCATCAGTTTCTAAATATATATGTTATTTTCCAGTTTGTCAGCATCAATATTATATTCCGCAGGAAGGAAAACAACGGGAACGCAAAGAAGAACACATATTAAATGAAAAGATCGACAAAGTTGAACTGGATTTATCAAATAACCCCGAAAATGAGGAATTACTTAATGAAATTAATCCCGAAAATATTATAGAGATAAAGACACAAGGTATTATTTTAAGGGCAACAGCTGAATGGATTGAAGGTGCGGAAAAAAATACAAAATATTTTGCAAGCCTCGAGAAAATAAATCAGAACAAAAGACAATCACGAG
This sequence comes from Cyrtodaria siliqua, assembly GCA_037043455.1. Classification (NCBI taxonomy): domain Eukaryota; kingdom Metazoa; phylum Mollusca; class Bivalvia; order Adapedonta; family Hiatellidae; genus Cyrtodaria; species Cyrtodaria siliqua. The sequence continues at coordinate 437,835 of JAWPHD010000213.1, forward strand.
AATAATTAAAAATAATAAAGAAGTAAAAGACTCTCAAATAATATTGACAGAAACAATGGCATACTATAAGAAATTGAACCGTAAAATTAAAACCGAAGAAAGCAAAAAAAATAATTCCCAAATACACAAGAAAAATTTCTAAATGACAAACAAAAAGAAACTTGTGAAGGAATAATTAGTGAGACAGAATGTTTAAATCCCCTAAAGGAAATGAAAAATAATAAGAGTCCTGGGTCGGACGGTATAACAAGTGAGTTCTATAAACTATTTTGGAACGACATTAAAGAATTTTATATTAAATCAATAAATTATTCGTATGAAATTGGAAGATTAACTACAATTCAAAAACAATGTATTATAACGCTTCTGCCAACACGAAATAAAGACTTAACTTTACTTATGAACTGGAGGCCAATTAGTTTATTAAAATATCGGCTATAAAATCGCGACGAAATGTATAGCTAACCGTAAGGAAAAGGTTTTACACACTCTTATAGACAATAGTCAAAAAGGTTTTATAAAGGGGAGCATATATACATAGGAGAGAATATAAGAACAATATTTGAAATAATCGACTATTTGAACGAATACAATTTACCAGGACATATAGTTTTTGCTGATTTTGAAAAGGCATTTGATAGCTTAGATCATGATTTTATTTTACAATGTTTAACATATTTTAATTTTGGAACATCGCTTGTTAATTGGATTAAACTGTTTTACAGAGATGCCCAAAGTTGTGTATCAAACAAACGACACATGTCTGACTTTTTTAAAATCGAAAGAAGAGTAAGACAAGGATGCCCACTGTCTCCTTATATTTTCCTAGTTGTAATTGAGATTCTTTATAAAGCCATCAGAACAGAAAACGACATTAAAGGTGTAATAATGGCTAATAAAAAAAAAAAAAATACAGATTTTGCCGTTTTCATACTAGATGGTTCGAAGAAAACATTTGAACCTTTAATTAGACTAATAGATAAATTGAGTTTGACATCAAGACTCAAGTTAAACATAAACAAATCGGTAATATTGCGTGTTGGCTCACTCAAAGATACAGATGAAAAATACTGCAAAGATAAACACTTTATATGGACAAACAATAAAGCAACAACACTGGGAATTGTTTTTACAAATGATAGGTCAAAATGCCACCAGGAAAACCTTATACCAAATATAGATGAATTCTGCAATTGTTTAGAACGTTGGAAAAAACATAGTTTGTCAATAATTGGAAAAATAACTGTCATTAAAACATTTGCACTACCCAAACTCATATATCCTCTAACAGTTCTAGAGACTCCAAATGAAGTTAAGAAGCTCCAGCCTGTCTTTTCGCAATGTGTTTTTGTAATAAGTTGTCTAGTGAACTTTCAAACGCCTATTATATTTAAATAAAAGCATGTCGGTATATGATAAAAATGTAGAGCAGCAAGTATATATGTTTCTATCGATCAGTTGAAAAACATAATCCTGTTCAAATATGTTTTTCACGAACTGATCGACAGAAACATATACTCGGTAAAAAAAGTTTTGGACCAGGGTATATAAAGTCATATAAAAATAAAACGAGTGGATAGAAGCTAAGTATCGTTTTTTAGTAACCAAGGCCTACTCTATCCGGTTAATTTGGTACCAGAAACATTAAATTCAAAACAAGATTTGATTTTAAAAAATATCGCGAACACACAAAGGGTCTGTAAAAAATGTTGCAAAGTCCATAAAAAGTAACAGTTACGGACACATTCGAATAACCAATAAAAATATTATTATTTTTTCGCAGACTTTCATTGTAAACGATAATTTTTTTTGATTGTTGGTTGATCTATTGTGAATTTTCAACTGAGATAATAAGGGTATTGTCGAATGTCATGGTTCAGCGATCATTGTACCGGCTCGAACACTGCAATGGTCCAAAACTTTTTTTACAGATTATACTTAGTGGCTGCTCTACATATTTCAACGTGACATTAATAAGTGTTGTAAATGAGTAAGTTGTCTTAATGAATAATGTTAAAAAAAGATTCATGCAAGAAACTTAGACTTCTTTTTTTTGTATACTGTTTGTTTCACTTATTCTTGGACAGTTTAAAGGGACACATGGCAATTTTTTTTTTTTTTTTAAAAACTTGTGGCATCCCGTATTAATTATAAGAATAGTATAAAGCATATTGTTGTGGCATATTACTAACTGTTGATTACATTCACCAATAACATATTCATATGGAAGTATAACAAGGAAAAGTTGAAAAATAAAATTGCATTTTAGTATAAATGCAAGCAGATTTATCAAGTCAAAATAATACTGGATTAATAATCGAGCGGCTAATTTTAACGGCTAATTTTAGCATGTCTAGCCCCGTGTGGTTCCCGGAGGCACCGTTTGGTCGCGGGGCAAAGAAAAGGGCCAATGCAGATCCCTTTTTTTTATCTCGATGTACATGGAAGATGAGCCTGGCATGTTCATGCCTGTTAGGCGCCATATAACCTTTCATGAGTTGGTGCGCCTTAAAACCCAATTCAATTCAATTAACACGTTTAATGCTTGATATACAAGACTTCAAGATTTCCATGTGTCCTTTAAAGTATCGTAAACAAATCATTATTGATTGATTTGATTCTATTTGAACTGCCTACAACACATTTCAGGTCATACAGATACATATAATCGGACAAAGTTTGATAAAGATCAATGCAAAATGAAAGTGCTCGAGTGTTAATAACAAAAGTTAACGGACGGACAGGTCAGTAGAGCTGAAAAGGAAGAAAAGAAAGCAAAACCGTAAACGTGTTGTGTGACTTGCTTACGATTGTCTTCCCTGACCGATAACTGAACTTGCATCTCGGCCAAACATTTTTCAATTGAAATAAATATAAACACAAGTACTACTCAACAACAAGTTAAAAGTTACAATTTTTGTATTTGTTGTCAGTAAAAGCATATAAGATATACACATTAACAAAACCATATCATAACAAATTCAACAATAGACAAGTTACTAATATACAGCAAGGAAAAGATGGATTTAAAACAACTTGATCAAGAGTAGTTTTAAGTGACACAGTATTAAGTTAAATGTTTTTGCATATACATGTATATATAATTATTACTATTATTCAATTAACTGTATAAAATTAAAAACACTAACTGAATTGTATATATACAAGGCTGGTCTAAAGTCAAAATGATACTGGATTAATACTGGATTAATAAATTGATACACCAATTTTGATACTTCATAGAAACTTCAAGATTGCCATGTGTCCCTTTAAGATCAAAAAATCATGGTATGGCGCATCAGTGATCAATTTAAAAGTCATGACGCAAGATATAAACATTTAATGCTAGTTTAAACATAAATTTAGATGCATCAATTTTGAAAAAGGATTGCGATTGATGTCATCATTTGAAGTTGCTTCCGAAATTAAAATAAGTCATATAGCGCCAAGGAATGAACATTTGATGTACTCATTTTAACGCTAAAAAGCAAAAGATAAAAGAGTTTAAAATTTGATTTTATGGCACAGAGTTATTTTCACTCCGTTTAACGCTATAACAAAAAGTTTTATTTGCTTTACATACATACGATATACGGGCACTTTCTTCTAAGACCCACAACCGGCTATCTACAGCTATTATCAGCGTAATATAGTAGGATAAAGATATCATATATACTGCATTATGTATTGTTAAAATGTGTGCGGCATCCTGAGCTGAGCCCTTATCAATTAAATATAGAATTCAACTTTATTATTTGTCATAACATTATTTGAATACGATACAGAATATTAATATCAACGTTTTATTTTGATCTGAATTGGATTAACAGCTGGATGGCATATTTTAAATTAAAAACAGCCATCTCTCTCTCAAACAATTTAAACAAGTTTAAACGGTACCAGTTCACGTGGAACTCTCATTTCAAATACTTCTGGGCAAACGTACGATCGGTGATAATCAATAAGCTTATCTTTTAAAGATAACCATAATTCTTCATCCAATCTCACCTTTTTTACGAGAGTTTCTTTGCTGGACCAAACAACAAAGTCACTAAATTTGAGTCCGGTTACTCCCATTTGCATCTGAACTTGGTAATAGTATGGGTGAATTTTTTTTTAACACAATTTCACCGTCACTAGTGTGTTTTAAGCAAAATCCGGTGCTCTGTTTTTCTGACAAAACTGTTTTGAAATCTGAAATCAGTCAGGTCCAAAATAAGTCCATCAGGGCTGGCTGCTAATTCTGGATTCACGCCATTCACCTAAAAGTCCGTCTCTATAACCTTTAGATTAGCGCTGTCTTGGGAAAGCTGGTAAGCATGCCTAGCTACAGGTTCATTTTTGGTACCATAGACTAAGGCACAAGTTGTAATTTTGTCTGTGCTCCAGAGTTGTTTATTTAAATAGTTTGAAATAGCAGACACGGATTTCAATGAAGCAGTAGTTTTGCAGCGCAGCGATGCCGTTATGCGCACTCGGCTTTGGCTATACCACTATTCACTGCATTGTGTCTTGATCAACTCAAATGGAAAGCCACTTTCAGATGGCACTTTCAAGTTCTCCAACAATAAAGCTGACTGCTGTTCAGTATAACACGTCGATCGTCGTCTACTTCATAGTCATCATATTGATGCTGTAGAAGCGACATAAACATGCTGTCGGTCTGATTGGACTTCCCAAGACACCATAGCATACTCTTATTTAGTTCTTGTTCACTACTTTGAACAGTTGATGGTGCCCTCGGATCAAAGTTAATCACTTCAGTTATCTTCTGTTTTTTCGTGCTATATATTGAATCTTGCACTTTTTTTGGCTGTTTATCTTTGTTTCTTCTTTGGTTCTATGTACATGGCAATGACGTGCAACTCAAAAGAGGGTCTGTTTGTGTTTTGTCACTATTTTCATTATAATCCACAAGAGCATAAAGAAGTGCGGTGACATGGCTGCACCTTCCAATTGCTGAAGCAACACAAGTGCATGATGCATCTCGAACGAAGACAGACAATTGTGACAGTGTAACAGTTACATCGTACAAAACATTCACTCGATATGATGCCATAACCTTGTGGCTTTGATGAAGTAATGACCTTGAAAAGTCTTGCATTTTTTGGACATGTCCACTTTCAAAGAATGTCAGTCCCTTTTTTAATGGCGGCTTGGCAGTATGAAGATCTTCAATGTCCTCATCTTCATCATCGCTCTCATTCAATATCAAACTGTTATTGATAAATTGCATCGACGCTATTATGTGGTGATGTATGTGCCCATTGTTGAAATGTTTGGGCATTTCTGCTGCATGGCCAGGAAATTTTCTCCGACCGCTATATGGCAATAATGGAACATCCAATGATGATGGTGCTGTCAGTTTAACGGATTCGTTTTTCAAACTATACCACTTTCGCCATCAACACTTATGGATAAGTTTTTGTCTTCCCCTGCAGCTCTGCAGCTATGTACTCTGAAAATATATTGAAAAATAAACAAATAAAAACTGAGTGTATCTGCTGATAAAAATAAATACTGTTGTAAAGATCAAACATTTAGACAATCACATGTTTACCCAAGCCAAAATTATACGTCAATTTAGAACCAGCATTACGTTTTCCCGTTTACATATGTATACATGGGTGGGTGGGGTAACATTTATTTTTACATTCGTCGTTAACTCGTTTCATGTTTTAAAATTATTGGAGGCGGGTATATATAGTTATTATTATTAACAATTAGGATTGGTTTACATAGTTTATAATCACAATATATAATCTTTGTTCGTATAAACACAATATCAATCGATTTTAAAAGCATTATGATTGTTGTCGTTAACGGTTGAGAAGAGCCGAAGAAAGTTGTTTACACCAGACTTGTTTTCCTCGCCTTTTCAGTATCTTAGTTCTGTCGCCTATTTTAGGAAGTCCTCGGCATTCTAGCCATCTCAATAACTGTTTTTCAACCGATTTGTAGGCCCAGGTTTATCTTTTTCTTCGAGAGTGACAACTATAAACGCATCGCTAGCTGCCATAGTTCTTTGTCTGTCCGAAATATCGATCACGTGATAGACTGTACTATTTTTAACATATGACCGCATAGTCTGTGACGTTGTAGAAGAGGGATATCGTACAAGCGCTATAAAATGGGACGAAACATTTACGAATCTAAACTGGAAACTAATTCACGTTATACCGTTTGAAAAGAAATATAAAAAGATCGGACAGGGAAAGTAGCATTCAAGGAGGACAGTAAACCACAAAACACAGAAACAAACACGCAAACAGACAAATAAGAAGGCAAAAGCAATAATAAATGCAAACGACATCACAAACACAAAAAGGGTTGACAATAGGGCTACCGCCTTGGAACGGTCAGTGGCAAAGTAGGCCACTGGGGGTTTAAACCGGTTCTTGGGTGCACAATACCTCACACTTACCCTACTGTCATCCCATTAAAACAGGACAGTGTAAAAAAAGAAATCCCCGCCATGATCTAATCTCTAACCAACAAGGCAGCGTCAATAGGCAATATAAGTAAAACACAAATATGCTCGTGTAAATATAATACAAAAAAACAATAGCCTAGAAAGCCACAATGAAGGTACTCAATGACTTGGCAGAAGCCAGAGCAATAAGAGAATACACCATTAAGGGCACGACAAGAAAGATCATGGACAAACATCAAACGCCACCGTCTCAATGGGTTTTAGGTAGGCGTCATCATAGGGTCCACAGCCTGTCCGGTCATCGTACAATTAAAGAGGAAAGCATAGTGGCGAACTGTAAAAGGGTCCACCACCAAGCATGCAGTACGTTGCAAAATGATAGGGTCATAACCTCTTTTGATAAACGTTTTAACAAGTTTAACAAAGATAGTATGAAAGTGATCATGACCAAGCATCTTACGAAGTTTATAAATCACATCACCATAGAAGTCAGGTTGTGATATGTATGTTTTTCGATAATCATAATGAACCTTTCAATGGTATATACATGTAAAATATAACTATTAGTATATAAAAACACCGAGTAAGTGCTACCTATATGTGTGTATGTATATGTATGTATGTGTGTATGTATGTATACATATGTGTGTATGTATGTGTGTGTATGTGTATATGTGTATAGGTGTGCATATGTGTGTGTACGTATGTGTGTTTGTATATGTAGTTGTATGTGTATATGTATGTGTATATGTATGTGTACGTATGTTTATATATATATGTATATCATTGTCGGTGGCGTATGTACGAGTTGTACTAATGTGTAGGTGCGTATTAATGAATACATATATGCAGGTTTACGTGTAGGTAGGTTTATGTGTACGTTTATATCGTACGTGTATGTGTTTATATGTATGTATGTGTATTTATGTGCATGTATGTGTATATGTGTGTAGGCATGTGTGTATTTTTATGTGTGTGTATATGTATGTGTGTATATGTGTATGTGTGTACGTGTATATACATATGTGTATATATATATATATATATATATGTGTATGTGTTATGTAAGTATGGGTATATGTGTATGTATTTATATACGTGTACATATGCGTATGAATACATTTGTTTGCATGCATATGGGAGTGTAAATGTAGATTATTCTGATTATTTTCATTTACAATTGTATACTGGTTTTCTTTTGCTTTTTTTTTTTTTGATTATTAGTTCTAATTATGTTGCATTATTTGTATTTTGAAAGACATGTCTATATAAATTGTGTTGCTTTTTTTGTGGTCTCCGGCTGGTACACAAATATATATATTTTTTCTATTAACTCAGATTTTCCACGAGTGTATATACTCGTGTCTTCATCGTTCTTTCAATATCTTGTTTTAACTTCTTTGAATCATGCTGTTTGGTGATGTTTTGTTTTGAGTCGTTGTCACGGTACCTAAATTCCCGATTGTCTAATCCTAGTTTCAGAACAGTTTTATTACCTAATGGGTAACGACATAAGTGCATGGAGGATGGCAATCGGATTTTTTTATAACAGGTCTAGTCGCATATTATTTTCTGAAGAGTTTAAATGTAATTCAGTTTTGTTAGACTTTATTCTTACATTGAACATGTTTAAAATCTATATCACTCCTTACGTTAGTTTGTGTCTCATTGTTCTTGGCAGAGGTATTCTTAATTTAACGTTTGCAACAACTGTTCTGTTGCTTGTTATTATGTCTGGAGATGTTGCTGAAAACCCCGGTCCTGATCAAAACAATAGTGAAATACAACACAGTTTATCTGTAGCACACCTCAATATTAGAAAACAAAATCGAATATATAGAACATAATCTTCTTGATTTTTACATAATGAATCTTTGCAGTTAGAGGGATTCTATAATTATCGTTTGGATAAATCTGCGCATTTTAGTGGGCTTTTAACGTATGTTTCTAAATTATTAGTGGCTCAACGCAAACCTGAATTAGAAAAAAACCCAGTTGACGCAGTTTGGGTAGAAAATAAGTATGATAAAAACGAAATTTTAATTTGCAATGTTTATCACCGGTTCTTTTTTGGACTAATTTAAACATATCGATCAAAAAAGCGTTAGATGTATGCAAAAATATCATTATTGTTGGTGTCTTAAATGAAGATCAGTTAAATGCTAATAATAGGCATTTGGCAAATATTATGATCCTAAACAACCTTTCAAATGTGATACTAGAACCCACTAGAATTACAAACACATCAGCAACGTTAATTGATCCCATTCTGATTTCTGATTCGCTTATTTCATTAAACGCGGGAACAATAGACGTCCCTCCAGAAGTAAGTGATCACAAACTCACGTTTGTATTTGTTCCATTTTCTAAAGTCTTACATCCGACCTTAAAACGAAGGGTATGGTCCTACAAAAATGGGAATTATGATAAACTGAATGAAAGGATAAGCGCAACTAATTGGGATTTTATTGATACCGTTTCTGTGAATGAGGCATGCGAACGTTTCTCTGATATTGTCTTAAAGTATATGAATGAATGCATTCCCTCCAAAGATGTAACTATTAGACCAAATGACAAGCCATGGTACGACTAAGACATAAGACGATATTCACGACAGCGCGACAGACAAAATACAAAGGAAATACGAACACAAAGAACAGAACACTGGTTAAAATACAAGTTTCTTAGAAATAAAGTAAATAACCTAAAGAAATATGCCAAAAAACAATATTTTGATAATATGGAAAATTTAATATCAGAAAGTAGCCGGCCTAATCCAAAACTTTACTAGAAATTACTCAAACAGTTAGTTAAGTCTAACAAAACCTCTGAAAATATTCCCCCATTAAAAACCACATCTTCGAACGGCGAAGAAGAGTATTATTTCAGTGATATAGATAAAGCTCATTGTTTAAACAACTATTTTGTTTCTATTTCTTCAACACATGAGAATGAAGATAATGTCCAACTTCCAGAATGTACTCTTAAAACACAAAATACTTTTACAGATATGCAAATTAACGAAACTGAAATGTTAGATATAATTTCTACATTCAATCCAAATAAAGCAGTCGGTGAGGACAAAATGAGCCACAGAATTTTACAAAATACAAAACACTCTATTTCTAAACCTTTGTCATTATTGTTTAATAAATCACTCACTGAATGTAAATTTCCAGATAAATGGAAATTTGCCATTATAATGTCACTTTTTAATAAAGGAAGCTCAAACTTCGCCTCAAATTACAGACCAATAGCGTTGTTAAGTTGTATTGGTAAATTAATGCAAAGGGTTGTTTATAAACACTTGTATACTTTTTTCATTGCAAATAATCTTATTTATAAGCTGCAGTCCGGCTTTTTACTAGGCCATTCTACTGTTTATCAACTGATTGATATGTATCACCAAATGTGTCAAGGTATTGATGCTAACCAATTCACATGTATAATTTTCGGTGATGTGTCGAAGGCATTTGATCGAGTATGGATCAAAGGCCTATTTTTCAAACTAAGACAAAATGGTATTAATGGCAATATGCTAAAATGGATCGAAAGTTATTTAACAGAACGCACCCAAAAGATATTTATTGGTTCAAGTTACTCGAACATTAAAGGGTCATCTGCTGGTGTCCCTCAAGGATGAGTCTTGGGTCCATTATTGTTTCTTATATATATATCAACGACATTGCTGACAATCTTCTTAGTATAAATCGTATGTTTGCAGATGATACATCTCTTGCAAGTACTTCGTCTAATATTTCAGATCTTGAGGGAATCTTAAATCACAATCTTAATATTATATCTGCTTGGTCTAAACAGTGGCCTGTTGATTTTAATCCAACTAAAACTGAAGCTGTCATTTTTACTCTCAGAAGACATATACAACAACCCTCGTTGATTTTTTAATAATATGCCAGTTAATTTTGTTGAACACCATAAACACTTGGGTTTAACGTTTAGTCATGACGGTAAATGGCACGAACATATTACCAATATTACTACGTCAGCCTCTAAAATATTAGGAATGATGCGGAAAATAAAGTTTTTAATCAATCGTAAAGCTTTAAACCAAATATATTTATCGTTTTTGAGACCAATACTTGAATATGCTTCTGTTATTTGGGACGGCTGCACACAATACGAACAAGACACTTTAGAAAAAAGTCAACTTGAAGCAGCTCGCATCGTCACTGGATTAACACGATCAACGTCTATTCGTAATTTATATACCGCAATTGGGTGGTTGCTATTAGAAGATAGAAGAAAATACCAAAAATTAATAATTGCTTATAATGTTAAAGCTGATTATTTGCCCGATTTTTTTTCAAATTTATTCCCTGACATCGTTGGCAGAGTTGCCCCTTACAACTTAAGAAATTCAAATGATTACGTATCTATTCATACGAGAACGCAGCTATTTAGTAATTCGTTTATTCCCTCGTGTATATCGTTATGGAATACAATACCTGAACACATACGAAATTCAGACTCTCTTTTTGCTTTTAAAACTGTTATTACAAATCAATACTTTAATCCGCCCAAAGTACCTATTTTCTACTTTGCTGGAATTCGTAGATTGTCGGTATTTCATGCACGGATAAGAAACGAATGCAGTAACCTGAAATATGATTTGTTTATAAACAAAATCAAAGAAAACGCAACCTGTGAGAAGTGTTGGCATGAAAAGGAGGACGCCGAACATTATGTTATGCAATGTCAGTTTTATTTAAATGAACGACTTTGTCTTTTTCATGCTAGCCGTCCATTTCACCCGCTCAGCGTTCGTGTATTTTTATTTGGAAAAGATAGTTATACAGATAAAGATAATAGCACTATTTGTAATCATGTTCAGATAAACATTAAAGATACTAAACGATTTGATAACGACTAGACATTGTATACACTATTATGACAACCGCTCGGGGCAGGACCCTACAACCACAGCATCATCACTAATTCCTTCTTGTTTAGTCTTTCCTAGAACTTTATTCTACTTACTCCTCTCCTTTTTTCTTCTTCTTTTGTTCATCGAAAAATGTATTTGAATATTGTATGTTAATTGTATTGCCACCTTGTTAATGTTAATTACAATATTGATGAGACGGGCCTTTATTAATGTTGGATGAACTTGTGGAACAACCCTTTTGCTTGTATATAGAAGAAAAGCAATACAATATGTTTAAAGTAAATACCTACTTTCAACAGAGATGCACACGTTAGAAATGCCACTTTCACTCTATGGCACGGAGAATGATACATGTTGACATTTTTTGTCCAGTCACGTAATCCGTGTACTGGGAAATAGAAACAATAGAGATAACTTTACTCTTGCTGTGCCTAGATTGTCTAAATGATTATTATTTATAATAATATTACGTACAGAATATGTATCATATTATATGCCATGTTATTCTGACTGTTATTTTGACCATTGTTATGGCTATTGCAGGAAACTTGCATCAACGCACAGCTTTAATTGGTTATCAAGTGAGCCTAGAAGTTGCGTGTACAAGCCCTGGCAAGGTAATAATGACTTCCAGCGTATGTTGTTCACATGCATACCTACTTTCAACAGAGATGCACACGTCAGAAATGCCACCGTCACTCTATGACACGGAGCGTGGTATGTGTTGACATTGTTTGACTAAGATGGGAAAGAGAAGAAATAGAGATAACTTTACTCTTGCTGTGCCTAGATTGTCTAAATGATTATTATTTATAATATTATAATGTATAGAACATGTATCATATTATCTGCCATATTATTCTGTTATTATGACTATTTTGATGATTATTGCAGGAAAACCTGCATCAACACACAGCGTTAATTGCTTATCAAGTGAGACAAGAAGTTGCGTGTAGAAAGAAGCCTTGGCAAGGTAATTTTCTATATCGCAAGAATCTTTCTCACTCGGGAATTATTTCCCGTATCACAACAACAATGTTAATTAATTGAATGTTGTTTAACGGCTCATCAACACAGTACAGGTTATTTAGAGCCGCCTCAGAGAGAGGGGAAGGATACATATGAATCCGGAAACCTGCCCTACTCTTATTATCGAATAGATTCCTATGGTTCTTTAACGTGCTCGGATGATAGACCGATACACGGGACCGCCCGGTTTACGTCCCCATCCGACGGACGAGGCTAAGGAAAAGTGTCTTGCCCAAGAACACACCGACGGAACTCAGTGGCACAATGTTAATTAAACTCTATTTATTATATTTGTGATATTATATGACTTTACCATACTAATCGAGGTATGACTGTTTATTGTGTTGTATTTTTCACTGAATGTAACGCTAAGTCTGCCTGTTGTACTCCTGCTATTTAATAATATGGATGTATCAGCCCTGAGTCTGATTCAAGAAATCGGAAAGGTAAAATACATCACAGCCATGTATTATACATGTCTCCATTCGTAGTATTACCACGCGTAGTTGTACTTTGAACTTGTCTATTATTGTCTTGACTAGAAATAATATAAACATCACTTTTCTGTTCAAGGTTCCCCTCGGATTGATCCTGTTTCCGATAATTTATACTTTCAGTATGTTTGCTTTTGTCCTGCATTACATCGACATGCTTCTTACACATTCTAAGAAGGATCGGCTCTAGCGAAAGAAGTAATGCGGAATAAATTAGCAGACAGCTCGACACAATGAAGGCGACGTCCCAGTCTCCGGTTATTTCGGTAATCCAACCTGAATCAAGAGCCGAATATTTATTTAAATGTGTACATGAACAATTGTCATTCCTATTTTACTTACTATGTAACTTAAACGTGAGGTCATACTCATATATAGTTTATCGCTATACATTTTAGAAAATATAATCTAGCACGTGTAGATAACCATCTAACTGTCACATTTACCAATTTCTTGTTTACAACATATACATTAATATAGAGTGTATATAAAATTCACAGATTAAAGTTAAACCAATAACGAACAGGTAATGCAAGATTTTTCAAATAATGCAGAGTTTTTAGTGATATTTAAACTATTGCATTTTTTATTCTCACCTAAGACGGGTTGGCTGATTAGACAAGGTACTGTGAAGCAAAAGAACAGAAGAACCATCGCGGCTGCAAAGTTCACCATGCCACATGCCTCCATAAGTATTCCTGGCATCAAACTAATGATCCTCTGACAAAAATACCAACCACCCCAGAATATATTCGCATAAAAACATAATTCCTAAAAAATGGAGAAATCACAGCAGCAATTCCACCAATGATCGAATAGGCTATGAAAAGAGTTTTGTATTTGATTAATTTCCTGTCAGAAAATCAACCAAAAGCTATTCTGGAAACTATCTCACACCCACCAGCTATGGAAATACAGATGGCTTCCTCTATTTTATCATAGCCTTTACACGAGCCGCAATTAATATGAAACTTCCGAAAAAAAATATAATTAATAACGAAAAACAAACCGCGTACAAAACAAATCGTGGGTTTTTTAGAAGTGAAAACTGTATGCCTAATCCTCCGCAACATGATTCTTTCTTATTTTTAAAAGCTTCTGTATTTTCCTCAGAATTTAGTTCAACTACTGGAGATTCTTTTTAAACATTTCTCTCATACAACTTCGGTTGTATAAATATACAAGCCATAGCACAAATATTAAATAGCAGACCGCCAATAATCAAAAAGGACCCTCTTAAACCATACTTATTAAACAGATACCTGAGGAAGAAAAAACATAAATAATAATTAGACATTTTCAAACTCAACATGGCGCTGATAACTGTCTTTGGTAATCATCAACTTGGACATCATAAAGTTCAGTTGAGTGAGATTTCGAAAATAGTTCACTGCATATAAACAATGCAAACGAGTTATGCTGCGATCGTTAATGGTGAGAAAACAAAACACGTAGATGATGATGCATTTTACACCTCATTCAGTATTCGTTCGGTTTCTATTCCGTGCTAAAAAAGCAAAGTCACTTTGATTTTTCAAATATAACAATAGAGTGCATACAGACTTTATAGTGTACATATTATATAACGAACAATACACGTACATACTAAGCAACATTATCACTACAGTTAGTATCGTATCAACCTTTTGGCTGATAAATCACGTGTTGGATAAACTTGATTAATAAATATAATTAATATACTGCATGCAAAGGAGAATCAGAAATTAGAGTACACGACTATTACACTAAGTTATAGATACATCTATTTGACAAATATGTGTTATCAATTCGACTGCTCTATATATTCTGAAACGGAAAAGGAAAGCAATATATAATTTCCTCTATATATTGTATGTACCATGCTGATTTTAATCGAATCGTACATGGCTACGTAAGACATTTCCTTTCGGATTTAAAGTCTAAGACAACACAACACAGCAATTATTATTCCTTTAAAGTTTCATAATTGACAGAGTACGCGTTTGGCTTAAGCATGTGAGCAAACTTAGGATGCAAAATGTTGCAAACTCTTTACATTAAACACAGTACTGCACTGGCTCAATTTGTCAAAGAGAAACTTCAACATTTATGACTTTCTTGTTACAAAGTATACCGTCAATAAAACGTCTACACCATCACAGTTGTGTCTTTTCGCTTACTCGCTGCAACATATTTTACAAAACAACTTGGGATTTTTTTTTAATATTATGTGGAATTAATTGTGCAATATTTACAATATATAGCGGAAATACCCGAGTTGCGTTTCTTTTTCGCTTCAGTATAGTATAAACACACATACACGTTATAATACATACGTGTACATTTAAGGTAGAACTATCTGTCCTATTTCACTGCCAGAAGCGGTTATACCGTTGGCAAGAGATTGATGTTTATCAAAGAAGTAGTGAATAACGGTTAACGTCGTTACACCTAAGAGTCCGAGACCAACACCTGATGATACAAGTTGACAGTTAAACCAGGTCGATGAGGAAATAAAACAACACGCTTCTTTCTAAGTCAGTATAAAGACATACATACCCTTACAAACTAAACTTTGTTTACTTTGCCTGTAACTAATTTGGCGATATATGCTAACATATAATATCATGACTTAAACGCAAATAAAGTTGAGATTAAAACAGTAGTTTACATGTTAAAGTATGTGGATATGACACTTTCAAGTTCAACTTACCATTAATAAACCCCAACGTAAGATACATATATTCTATCGCAGGAACAAATGCCGATGCCACGTACCCAAGAGCAAACAGAAGGCCGCCTATGAACATTATTCTTCTAAAACCGTACTTTATGCAGACAGCATTTGCAAACGGGGCTGTAGAAGAGAAAAAGGTAAGAACTGTACAATGCACTCTTTAACATTCAACATATTTAGATCTTAAAACATATACTATTAAATGTAGGCATGAAAGTTGAACAGGAAATGTAGCATGCACAGAACACATTCAACAAAAACACACGCATGCAAAACACACTCATACAAAACACACGCATGCAAAACACACGAATACAAAACACACGCATACAAAACACACGCATACAAAACACACTACAGTTAAGATGAAACAGCGAAGTATACGACACCACAGAAATAAAAGGATAGGCAATATGAACTGGAACGGTCAGTGGCTAAAACACTCGCTGGGTGTTTAAACCAGGTTCTAGGGTGCACCAAATCTCACTCTTACCATACTGCAATTACAATAATACCAGACAATGTAAATATTGAAATCCCCGCCAAACTATATTCTCTTAAAACTAGGCAGCAGTAATAGGCAATATAACTTTACCTCGTCTAATTTAAAGACCTATAACCAGCCTATTACATCTGACGGAGGAGACAATTTGTAAAGGTAACAGTAAATCACTGTTAGATATACAGTTGCATGAAATAATGGTAATATTAAATTTTGTTTCAGCTTAGGTCGTCCCTATACAGCGTGTATATGAAGCCAGCGTATTTTATTAGTTGTGTTTTATTAGTTGTGTTTTGGTGGGTATGTTTTTATTCTAAAAACAATGAATTATCAACGCACCGTTTTGTATTAGTTAAGTTGTCTGTTTTCTTCTTCATACAAGTATAGTTTGAAGTATTATACACTGTTACGACCTAGATACTGTTCAATATGTCAGTACTTTTCACAGAGAACTTTACTCCGGTTTCAGTTTATATACCTGAGCTCATCGGTCATGTAGCAAGTTAGCAGTAAATAAGAAAGCTGTCCACGCCTTTTCAATGCTCATGTAGTGTTGGGAAAGAGGCCCGTAACCAAATCCCGCTTTATTTGTAGTTTACTCTACTTTAATAAAGGCGCCAGTCCTCATTTGCAAGCAATTGATTAAGTGTTTACTGAGCTTATATGTTCTGCTTTCTGGTTTGTGAAAATCGTTTTGAAATTTGACAACGTTTAATTATAAATTCAACGAGTCAACCGGAAATGGCTAATTGGATAATATAAATCGTATATATAGAATTTGTCATAAAAAAGTTTCCTGTATGGCACATGATAAAGGGTCCAATTAGTATTTATTTAAAGTTACATATGCATTTACCTATTAGCATCTCTAACAGAAACTGGAAACCGCCAATCCAATTGTATTACCCGTTCAAGCTTTGTAATAATCAAGCATTTCGGTATATATAACACCGTACGCCTTCATCGGGCCATCTACTAGCATATAAATCGTAAATGCTCCTGCACTAACCATAACAAATATAAAGGTAAACATTGGTAATAATGTACAGACCTAACTCAAGGTAACACATGCATGTCTGAAAGTGGGTAATACATGGGTACCCGCCTTCGATTTGTTAGCCGGTGAGCGATATTTGTGAATGTATACACACGGATGATCTTTTATTACACATAATTAGATAGAGATTTTATTTCCTCCCATTTGGAGAGATAATAATACATGTTTATACAACAGAATACAGATGGAACATGTTTATAAAATGGAATACATATTGAACATTAAACAACATGCACGAATATATATTACATATTTTCAGGTCTCACAGACATTGTTTTTGGTTTAATATCTTCAGTATAGCTGAATATGTGGTGCTTAGGTCAAACTCTTCTGAAATTTTAATGAAACTCATATCAACATGGGATGTTCTGTATCATCTGTCTTCTACACTGCAGATGTATGCTAAAGCAAAGAAAACCCTATTTTTAAATTAAAAATTGCCAAAAATTGAGAGAAAAATATAGAACTATTTTCTGTTTTCCTCTTGTCTCTAGGTCCGTGAGCTCTCTGGCGCGATAATAACGTTATTTGTAAATGAGATATTTGACCACATATGTACTTTCTTTAAAGTACAACATTTTACCCCATATATACTTTTAATATATAGTATGTTAATTTAGCGCATAAACCCAATTTACTTTTACTTTTACAGTTTACATGCATGAATACCTTTCAACAAATAATTAAATATCTGTTTTATCTAATAACCAAGCAATAGTCGATGACTTTGACTCAATAATGACTTCATGACTAATATTATTATCTGTTCACAATCGTATGTATCTTGTAGATTGCCGTTACACCTATCTTAGAGACACTCTGTGAAATCATACTCATTAGTGAGAACAGACATTAAAAGTATGATATTTTGTATTAAACCATTGAGCAAGGACAATATTTGATCTCTAGGGCTTATAGTTACAAAGCATGTTCATTACATTTCGACCAAATCTCACATATAGTGTTTTACATAGCTTGCGTCTGATGCCTTCAGTAGTAGGACATTCAAGCAATATATGTCCTTCTACATTACTCAAATTGGTATTTGTACATGTTGGATACTTCATCTTGAATTTATCATTAAATAACTTAGTTGGTACAGTCATTGTGCTTCGGAACTGGTTGGAATATCTTGGACATGACTTACTTAGTAACCAGATAGGCAAAACGTTATAATGGCTAGGTTTAACGACGCTGAACTGTCTAAGCTGTTCATATCTTTCAACGATTGCTACCCAGTGCTTATCTTGCTATTTATTTAATGTTTTATAAACGATATGTTTCCACACACTTTTGGTCGGAAAGTAACCTGTATTAAGGAAATCCTCAATGACACCATTTAAGGTCCTACTGTGACACCATAAAACTCCTATTTTTCCATACGGAGTATCAAAATAGTGAACAATTCTAAAAAGAACATATCTCTAGAAAAATGATCCAGGGACAACCGACATCATTGACCAAAGAATACCAATTTTCTCCTATCAATTTCACATACAAGGGGTTTAAAATTGAGCTTAAACTTATGTCGGTTCTGGACCGCTTTGGGATACAAATGCATTTGAGAGAACGTCAACGTTTCAGCTCATTCTTATAAACAAAGTATATAAACCCAGTGGTCTTCATGCACATAGTTCATTATAATGGACAATGTTTAAGTAAACATCAAAAGTGATGTCAGTTGTAAGCGTTTCTGTTATAAACCTTCAACTCGATTTAAAACAGCATACCATTTCTACTTTTGCAGAGAAACTTGTAAAAGCTATATGATTATTGATACATTAATACAATTGAATTGATAACTGGAATAGGATAGCTGATCACATGAGATATAATAAATTTAAAGGCAATGCCATGAGTAAGCTATAGTAAAAGCATGTATAAGCATCGAACAGGAAAAGTAGCATTCAATGACGACAGTCAACCATAAACACCCACACAAATAAAGAATAACTTTAAAGATGAATATAAGGCAAAATAAGACTTGACAAACATAAACTAGTTGACAATAGGGCTACTGCATTGGAACGGTCAGTGGCAACATATGGGTCGCTGGGGTATTGTTACGCTGACGATCAATAGTTTGCACGCAACAGCGAATTTCAAATATCGTTGACTTAAAATGCCGTGTTGGACACACAACCTATTGAAATAGGCTATTGCTGATACGAAATGAAATAAAAAAGGGATATTTAATAGTTGGAAAACAAGTTTGGATTACAACGGTGAAATTTGATATCCGACCCTGCGGTGTTTACATTTTATGTCTAAAATGGACAAAATGGCTAGAAATCTCATCTCAGCATACACCATTGGGATCTCTTACTGAACTACTGACAATTTAATACCTGTACGGAAAAGGGAATTAACACAATTTAGGATTTTGTGCAAGAAAAACAATTTTGTATCGACCTCTAGCACCTGCAGGTCAAGGACATTTAAAGAGCAATACTTGTGTCTATTTCCGTGTGTTTATTATACTTACCGCCTAATATATACTGGAAAGAAAAATAAATCATAATGGGTATCTCCGCTATATATTGTATGTTTAATATGCTACTGCTAATCGAATAGTACAGGGCGACATTAGGTCTGTCCTTTCGGAAAGAAGGTTTAGACAGCACAGAACACACCAATGGTTACCCTTTAAGGTTTCATTATCGACAGTGTGCGCATTCGGCTCAAGCAGGTGAGCAAACTTAGGTTTTAAAAACTGCTTAACATTAAACACAATACTGAAATTGCTTGACTTTTCAAGCGAAACTTCACCATGACTGTATGAATTTCGTGTAACAAAGCATGCTATGATGAAAAGGTTTAATACATGACAGAGTTGTGCTTTCTGTAATTAGTGTATATACTAATGTAGTATAGGCAATGTTTTGATTATGCGTGTCTTTTTCCTTTCAGTATAGTTATGCATTTCATTTTATATTGTATGGGCAACCCAAAGAAGTAACTTTAACTATGGCTCATGGTCTACTGGTTATGTCTGAAGGTAACGCTGATGACTACATATCCACACACAACGACATAAACATGCATACAGTGGTTTAAAGGGGCACACGGCAATCTGGAGTTTTATATCAAGCATTACAATTAGCACCCCGATTTATTAATTTTGAATCATTTTGACTGTAAAGCTGCTTACCTATAATTAAATTAAAAGTTGAGATTTCTATTGTCTTTGTTATTCTACCACATGCTTAAAAATGATACAGTATTGATGCAATACAGTACGGAGTTAGTAATATAGTATTGGTGCAAGACAGTACGGAGTTAGTAATATAGTAGTACTATAGTACGGAGTTAGTACTATAGTATTAATGCAATACAGTACGGAGTTAGTAATATAGTATTGGTGCAATACAGTATGGAGTTAGTGATATAGTATCAATGCAATACAGTACGGAGTTAGTAATATAGTATTGCTGCAATACAATACGGAGTTAGTGATATAGTATTGATGCAATACAGTACGGAGTTAGTACTATAGTATTGGTGCAATACAGTACGGAGTTAGTAATATAGTATTGGTGCAATACAGTACGGAGTTAGTAATATAGTATTGATGCAATACAGTACGGAGTTAGTAATATAGTATTGGTGCAATACAGTACGGATTTAGTGATATATTATTGATGCAATACAGTACGGAGTTAGTGATATATTATTGATGCAATACAGTACGGAGTTAGTGATATATTATTGATGCAATACAGTACGGAGTTAGTAATATAGTATTGATGCAATACTTTACAGAGTTAGTAATATAGTATTGGTGCAATACAGTACGGAGTTAGTAATATAGTATTGGTGCAATACAGTACGGAGTATGTAATATAGTATTGGTGCAATACAGTACGGAGTTAGTAATATAGTATTGGTGCAATACAGTACGGAGTTAGCGATATAGTATTGATGCAATACAGTACGGAGTTAGCGATATAGTATTGGTGCAATACAGTACGGAGTTAGTAATATAGTATTGGTGCAATACAGTACGGAGTAAGTCATATAGTATTGGTGCAATACAGTACGGAGTTAGTAATATAGTATTGGTGCAATACAGTACGGAGTTAGCGATATAGTATTGATGCAAAACAGTACGTAGTTAGCGATATAGTATTGATTCAATACTTTACGTAGTTAGCGATATAGTATTGATGCACTACAGTACGGAGTTAGTAATATAGTATTGATGCAATACAGTACGGAGTTAGTGAAATAGTATTGATGCAATACAGTACGGAGTTAGTAATATAGTTTTGATGCAATACAGTACGTAGTTAGCGATATAGTATTGATGCAATACTTTACGGAGTTAGTGATATAGTATTGATGCAATACAGTACGGAGTTAGTACTATAGTATTAATGCATTATTGTATACTTTGATATTGTCCCGTTTAGTTTGCATTGAGCTAAGTGTGCACTATTCTACGATATTGCACACATTGATATTGCACGGGAACGTTTGCTCGTGCTTGCTAAGAGCCGCGAAATAGAAATAAGGAACTACTTTCAAACAAAAATAACGGAATGCTTCCTAAAGTGTCAACAAAAAAATACGTGTTTTTTTATAACCTTTTATGGCAAAGATTGATAAAATAATTGAAATGGTCACTCACCCACTGTTTTTAACGTTATCGAATGGTAAACAAACTTTAGAAAATCGCTTGATGTTTTTAATGACGTCATCCGACGTCGACGTCGTTTTCGCGCAAAATAATCATCCACACAAAATGAAACTGAATGGCAAGATAGGAATTCCATCAAAAGCTATAAAAATAACACAAATACAATGAAAGGTAATAGTCATACAATTAACATTGATCGAAAACAATATGAAAGTATACAATAAAAAGGTTATTGAATTTGTATGGCTAAATATTACTTGGAACGAGAATATTACTTGGAACGAGTTGTTTTGGCGCAGGACGACGAGCTTGCGAGTCGTCCTGCGCCAAAACAACTCGTTCCAAGTAATATTTAGCCATACAAATTCAATAACCTATAATACAGTACGGAGTTAGTGATATAGTATTGATGCAACACAGTACGTAGTTAGTGATATAGTATTGGTGCAATACAGTACGTAGTTAGTAATATGCAAAACAGTTTGCTATGAACTGTTCTAATAATTAATATAATTATTGATTGAACAAATAAAAGGTTTGTAGGAAAACTAACGGGACGCAGTGAGTTAAAAAAAATAAAACAAGACTGCCGTGTGACACTTTAAGGAGAACAACGCATTACAAGTTAAAAGTTAATCTTAAAGGATTAGGCGGTATATACTTAAAATGTTCAACTCATTGGTATGCGACTGCTCATGCGTTATTTTAAAAACTACACGTTTTAGCAGGAGTTTTAGGACATTTTCGTAAATAAACACTCATGTCATAATTGTAACCCGGACTGAATCATACCTTGATAGTGAAGTAATAGCATTCGCAACTGTAATTAAAATGCACGTCTGAAATCGACAAGGGTTTACATTTGAAAGCGTACATGTGTGTCCTGTATAATAGATGTTCCAGTAAAGGTATGCAAAAGGGCGAGAGAACCTTGTTTGCCAAGTATTACCGTTTGCCTATGTGTACACTGAAAAAAAGCATTTCAGGTTGTGCTTTGTTATGACACTCGGGCACAGCAAACGTTAGTTCATGGAGCATGATGTTTCATCGTCTTATTAACTTACATTTTCGCTTGTTTTGTAGTGATATGTAAAGTTGAGAAATCAGTTTTTCGCATCATGTGACATAGATTTATCTGTGGTAGCATCATGTGACATAGATTTACCTGTGGTACATGTAGTAAGTGACCTTACCTGTGGTAGATGTAGTAAGTATATCTTACCTGCGGTAGATGTAGTACCTCTACCTTACATGTAGTACATGTAGTAAGTTTACCTTACCTGTGGTACATGTAGTAAGTCTACCTTACCCGTGGTACATGTAGTAAGTCTACCTTACCCGTGGTACATGTAGTAAGTCTACCTTGCCTGTGGTACATGCAGTAAGTTTACCTTACCCGTGGTACATATAGTAAATCTACCTTACCTGTGGTACATGTTATAAGTCTACTTTACCTGCGGTACATGTAGTAAGTCTACATTATCTGCGTTACATGTAGTAAATCTACTTTATCTGCGGTACATGTAGTTATCCTACCTTATCTGTGGTAGATGTAGTAAGTCTACCTTACCTGCGGTAGATGTAGTACTTTTACCATACCTGTGGTACATGTAGTAAGTCTACCTTGCCTGTGGTACATGTAGTAAGTCTGCCTTGCCTGCGGTAGTTGTAGAAAGTATACCTTGCCTGCGGTACATGTAGTAAGTCTACCTTACCTGTGGTACATGTAGTAAGTGTTCCTTACCTGTGGTACATGTAGTATGCATAAGTAAGATAATAACCTGCTAAAACAAACCAAGCGTATCCACCGTCTATATCCGGGTCCTTCCCAGTCTTTTTCTTCTCTGCCATTTTGTTCTCTCCTATGTCAAAGATAGAAAGCAAGATATAAAAATAAACACTATTGAGATGATATCTGAGTTTATAAACAACAAATTCCAGACAGGTTCACAGCTTTTATGCTGTACAATTAAAATATCTCCCTTACAAGTATGCGGTTTACTAGTGGAACTATATTTATCACATAACGTCCCTTGTTAGCAGTGTCGAACACCCATTTAACATTCTATTGTATGACACACGTACAATTTTGATTGGTTGAGTTAAACCTGTAACACTACGCAAGTTTATTAACTGAAATTATTTTATTTATTACAAATTCAGCCAGATCTGAGTCATAAACGTATTATTTGTGACAGCTTATAAAAATAATGCACGTTATACAAAACATTGTTGTTGGTTTGTTAAAAAGTTGGCGTAACCTGCTATTTTGTAAAGAGGTAAAACACAAACTCCTTTATACGCAACGTTATGTGTGAGACACGACGTTACGACGTCACATATGTTATGACGTTTTGGCGCTTAAGTGTGTCTGACGTCGTGGCGGTTCTATGTCCATCTGAATTGATTTTTACTAATTTGATTGCAATGTTATATGATAAAAAGGATCTTAAACTCCTTCCCATTCCATATAAGATTTTTTAAACTCATTATGAATTATATTTAATTTTAACTCGCCAAAAGGCTCGTTAAAATTAAAATAATTCATAACTCGTTTCATTAATATTATATGAAATGGGAACTTGTTTAAGATCCTCTATATATCCCTAGAATACCACAGTTTGAATGAAGTATGTATTCCGATGTGTGTCAATGAATATATAACAGTAAACAAGTCTCTGCTTCAGTTGTAAATGTAAAATATGTGGGTATATATACTAAAGCGAAAAAGAATCGCAACTCGGGAATTTCCGCTATATATTGTATGTACAATATGCTGCAGTTAATCGAATGGTACATGGCTACGTAATACCTGTCCTTTCGGAAAAAAATACTAAAACAACACATAACACAGGAAATAGTATTGCATAACATTTTGCAAACTCTTTACGTTAATGCAATACTGAAATGGCTCCATTTTTCAAAAGGAACTTCAACATTTATGAATTTCTTCTTACAAAATGTACCGTGATTAAAACGTCTACTACAACACAGCTGTGTCCTTTCTCTAACTGCAACATTTTGTTTTTACAAAACATCTTGGGATTTCTTTGGAATGTCATTTGGAATTGTGTGTGCAGTATAGTTATACGATGTATAGCGGATATTCCTGAGTTGCGTTTTTTTTACTTTAGTATATAAAATGTAATCGATGTGAACAGTTAAAATGGCGAAAATTGGGTATTACATATAACCACACACTTGGTCAACTATTATGCAAGTGTTAAAAGTAAAGCAAAACGATGGAAACAAGACATAAGCGAAGAAGACAGAGCACAAAACAATAAGGAAATCACTTTATTGCAGCAGCTATGAAAACTAAAATTGCAATCAAGTTGTTATACAAGATACCTGCTGAACGCATGAAAACAGAATTACTAATTTATCCTCATCTACAATGGGAAGAAAATATAACAAACATAGACTAGAAACGGATACATATCTCATCTGTCAAAAGTACAATATAATAAAACTTTGACATTTTCAATATAACTATATATTAATGAGAATTATAACCACAAACTGCAAACGTTTTGTTTCCTTATTTTGTTATGCGAAGCACATATTTCCATGCCATGGAGTAGTAAATAGGTCCATTTGGCCTCAAACTGCGCATGCGCAAAAGTGACATCATCACATGATGAAATATTGCGAAATTGTTCAGATGCAATATTGTGAAATAGCCATATTTCTATTTTTAGGACATGATGTTTTAAGGCGTTGTGAAAAGGTACTATTTTTTGAATATCATGAACAGACAGTATAAATAGGGGGAACATCTACATTATATTATCAGTTGTAGAGAATAGACAAGACAAACAGGTAAGAAATTACGTTTAAAAAGAAAATATTTTGTTTCATAAAATAATTTGCAATACTGATACAAACAGTATTTATTTATTCATACACGTGCTTTAAGCATTTCTGCGCGTGTATTCTGCTAAAGTACCTCAGCACGATTTCACGATTTAACACCTGTTAATGTGTTCCTATGCCATCGAATTTCTTGTTATACAGTTTTAGGGTAAACTGATTTAAACTCGTATAACTTTTTTTAATAGTTAACAGAAAGAAACCGAGTATCTAAATCAAGTTCTCTTTAAGGGTTAAAGGATGGTGGTCAGTGCCAGGTTGGCTAACAAGTTTATTACCGGTTCAACTACGGATCAACGGCCTTATATTTACATCTACATTGTGGACGATGACCATTTCCATGCCATTACCAGTATTACTGGCTTCTTCAGCTCTATTTACTTTTGCGACAAATGCCTCAAACAATGCAACAACAGAGAAGACCACCAATGTGAAACAACGTGTATCGTCTGTAAAAGCGACCAATGTCCTACGACAGAGACACCGGTCGATTGTAACACATGTAGTATGACGTGTAGGTCCGCAGACTGCTACCGCCGTCACCAAATTCAGCCTAAACAAATGAAGGGCAAAAACAAAGCCAACGGTATATCTCAGTGCGAAAAATGGTGTAAAGGATGCGGTACCCGGTGCGAAGAATGCGATAACGTCAATTTGTTTGATAATCACTCCGTCAGTATTCGAGCATTTCCTTTCTAAAATCGAAGATATGTCCCTTTAATGCATCGTGCCAAGACAAGAACGCTTTTCTCTCTTTGGTACTTTTGGTAATCACAGCCGTAGTGAGTGAGTGGCAAAGCCGTCGGTTACATAAGGTTCTACACTAAACGTTACTCCATTGGCTGTTACCTTTTGCCAAACAACATGTTTACGTTTGGACTTATTTTTTATTAACTCCCAAAACAACATATAATCCAGTTCCGCTGCGTTGTCAAATTATTTATATATTTTGTCATGGTTTGTTTCTGACGCAGCGCGCTGTATACGTCGGAACTGTGACTTCGCGCGTTTATAATCAGCATACTATTGGTGAACAAACCCCCTGGGTTTACCCATTGAAATCCAAATACGCCTGTTTTGTCTAGATATGGTATGAGCGTCTTTTACAGCCTGTGTCCAATATGGCTTAGCGTGAATGTTGAATGTACTATTGGGTAGTGACTTCATCGCCGAAGAGTGAAGCGTTTCTACTATTAAACAGGAAATGTCTCAGATAAAAGACCATCATATTGCTGATTTATAAAGCTAAGGCTGTTAAATAGTTCACGTTGGTATTCGGAAGCGAGCTCTTCCGTCACCTTGTACCAGGCTATGCCAATTTCATCATATCTTGTAAACGGAACGTCAATCGTCGCAAGGAAAGGGAGATGATCAGAGGACAATATATCTGATTCATCAACAATATTGAAACGCTTGATGTTTTGGAACATGTTAATATCGACTAAGAAGTGATTGATCATTGATTTGGTATGAATAAAACTATAAAAAAGGTCAATATTTATTTCGAATAGGTTTACAGGTACTAGGCCATTTTCGTTTACAATTTTACAATTGTAAAACAATTTGGATTTAGTTGGAGATCAATTGACCGTAGCTGACGTTTTTGTTCTTTTCGGTTTTCATTAATATCAGCATATTAAAGGGGATTGCACTTGCCTAAGTCCGTTTTGCTATTTCCATATGCATGAACAAGTTTACGACGACATCTTTAAGAATGTACAGGACTGTATAGTTTCCACCCACAGACGTGCATCCTTATCGTAAATAAGAGGCCAGTCAGTGCAGGTTAGGGTTGCTATGGTACACCGGTGTTGAATTGTATGAGCATGCATTTTCATGAGTTGATCCTATTCTCTTTGTCTTACCACTTATTTCTCCTCGTTTTAACAACTTACTTAAAATAACAGCCTAGAATATAGCTTCTTAATGTTTCCATTGTTGTGCTCAGCTACCATTCTGATTCCTTATTCCTGATTATGTTATCCTGCTTTATTTTCTTACTTTTCATGATTAGCATATTTATGTTACTTAGCAAAATCAAAATGGAACTTTAGATGAATTTATATAAGCCTTGATAAGCTTGTTTTCAGATCCTTAAAATTATAATTTGTATATAATATATATGTGAACATTATGAAATAAATACTGTTTAAAAGAAGTTTAAATTTTAAATGTCGCCTTCAAAACGTGATATGCTCTTGTGTATACAATTCAAAACTGCATCATATACATTGACAATTTATAAGCTTATTCAATTAATAACCTCTGATCTTATCATATCATATATCAATAGCAAATGTTGAGGAAATTGTCAAACCAATACCATCTAATATCAACGCAACCCAAGTTGGTTAAATCAATTATTTTTCAGCAATAGATGGTATATATCACAACAAAATACAATCATCACATGGTTATCCGTATTCATACATTAGCTCTGGGGTCGGGGAAATAAAGAGTTGAACATCAAGAGACAGAGACAACAACAAAGTATTTTCTCTGATGAAGTGTAGTGGGGTCTCTAGTCTCGGCCTGTCAATACCTTATCATGCATATGTCTTACCTGCAGATATCGGCCTGGGTAAATTAGGCAAATTATAGAGCTCAATAGCGATTAACGGAATTTATTCGCGCGTTTTGTCAAGCACATAAAGTCGACGTTGGCTATGGAGTCTCTAAAAGGCCTAGTGCCATAGGGCGAGCATAAATAAAAAACGTTTAGTAGTAGAGTCTCTAACTGTTGTCTACTTTAAAGAATAACGATCCTTCCATTTTAATAAAACTTGGTATCATGTATCAAAATGCATTATTGTATATGTACTGTTCATTCCATGTGCGCACCACCCTATAATTATGGATGAGTGTACTCGAGGCACTGCAAACTGTGACGTAAATGCTGCCTTTACAAATACTCTCGGGTCCTTTACCGGTTCTTGTAATAGTGGATACAGCGGAGATGGACTCACTTTGTACCGGTATGATTATATTAAGACGATATAAGATTTCACAAAACATAAAAATGTAAAATGTCACTGAAGACATAATTCAACTTCAAAAACAATAAACAACTTATTAAGTCGATCAGAATGATACATTTGTTAAATTACTTCATTCGGGTTAATTTAAGTTAACATTTAATTTTACTTCATTTTGTTTCACCCTGCATCTACTCATAATCGTCAATGGATGACACAAATCTACAAGTATCCTCGCAATAGACCATAGACGATACTCGCCAAATAAAGGCATAGTCGTCCGTGTATTCCAGCCATAATTGGAGAAGGGAGGCCATACCATGCTTAAGAAAGACCAATGAAATCAGCAGTAGTTCACAAGTAATGGGATAGTAGAAAAATATTCAACAGTGAACTCGAGGTCCTGCTTGAGAAAACAGAGAACTTCGCTTTAAAATTAACCTTTATTTGACAAGCTATTACTAAATCAACTTCATTTTAAAAACGTACATATTTGATTTCATATCTGTTAATTTGTTGAATCAAATGTTTATGATGTATTTAAGAACAGAATTTGACTCTGTTTATTAAAGTTTAAATTTAAAAATGTTTGTACTTTAATTATTATGATTATTATTATTATTGAAGTATTTAGTTATGATTTGCATTTTTTATTTACGAATACAAAACGAAAGCTTTAATATCCCAACACTGTTGAAATCACCTTTTTTAGATGTATATATAAAATAGATTTAATGTGAATGTTCAAGTCAAAGTTGTTCATGTTGTTGTTGTTTTAATTTGCAAAAATGCAGTGTCACATAGAACATATTAATCAATCAACTTCAGTCGTTTTAGAGCAGATTTATGAGTGTAAAGACATGTTGAAATCTCATGAAAATATTTCCGACAGTAGCTAGTTGCCATGTTTTGAATGCATACTAACGCTACAAAGTGTATTAGAGATAACGCTTACAAAATACTTTATCAATTTTCGATATCTGATATAATCAGCCTTACTGGAAGACAGAACAACACAATTTTGTTTCAGTTGATGAGGCCCTCCCAATACAGTTATTGTATAAAAACGTAAACGCAGGTGTTTCATTAGTTGAGTTTTGGTGTGGGTTTTCCTTCTACAAACAATGAATTATTACCACAGTTTTGTAGTTTGTATTTTGTATTTGGTACAAATTACTTGTTAATTTGCTTGTCTGTGCTTAATAAAAATAAAGTTTGAAGTATCAAATACTGCTATACCATAGATACTGTTCAATATACCAATGCTTTTCAAAGAGATAACATTACTCTTGCCTCAGTTTATATACGTCAGCGAATTGAACATTATCAATTAACAAATTTAACTCTTAAAAATCATATGAATTTTTCTTGATAGTCCCGGAGAGAAACATATATTTAAAACCGATCCTAAGTTGTATGTAAAAATAAGAATTATTTGCATGGCGTAGATACTAATTTTACCACTGCGTGACTGCACGAGATATGAGGTAAATCTGAATTGTATAGCTGCACAACTATTTCCAGATAATTGATCAATACATTTACCAATGGATTAATTTACCTGTTCAAATTTGCCTACGTCATCAAATAAAATCTTAATCTCGCTTTTCACAGATACATTGTATTGCGATGTGTGATTTGTAAATATATATCGCCTTATACTGATTTCGATTTAAATAAATATAGTCATGTTCATGAAACAAAACATGGTCGAGGAACTTTAGCGGTGGACAATGGCATGATATAATAACCCTTTGTAGACCAGTACAACAAACTACGATACCGATGAGGACAGCGGACTAAATACTAAGCACGAGAAAGTGTTGCAGGGTGAAAATTCAAATTAAAAAATGCATGTTATTTATACTTCTTTCAGTATATATGTACATATGTATCGACATGTCAGACTATTGATTCTAAATACAGTCTTCGATGCAACCACCCAGACTTGGCTGCTGTTTTTAAGGGGCTTGTCTGAATAATTTATCCAGAAAATCTCTAAATAGTTTTGAGAGGAGAGTATGCATCAGGTGCAGATCCAAGATTTTGGTTTGAGTATTTGTGTGTGGGGGTGGGTGGGGGGGGGGAGGGGGCGGATGGGGTAGGGGGGACCCTCTGAACCAAACTGGTTTATCAAATTTTCTCCATTTATTTTCCTTTCTTTCAGCCCAGTTCATAGTTTTAAGTAGCTTTGAAGTTGCTTTATAGTGTATCATGCAGTATCGATGTTATGTCTTAGGTTTTGGGGTACGTTTTTTTCACATCTTCACTCTCTCTTCAGAACTAATCATGCATGTCAGCGTACAGTTTTACTCTCATCCAACTAGAAATGTTGTATTATTAGTATCAAATTTGGCTCTTGAATGTCTATTCAAAGTGGTCAGTCCCTGCAACACTGCCAAAGAATACGTTTTTTCTTTAAAAAACAACAACTTTTATTTTAGTGTTTATTTATTTCCCTGATGAAGGCGTAAGTTGAAAGCGTAAGCTGAAAGCGATTGTCTTTTTTTCCAAACTATAGCGCTGTAGAAATGTTTTATCTATAAATTAATTTATTCTAACGATTTCGTATCCCCTCGGGGATACAGTACTTTTTGAAAGGTATTTTGTAGATGTATGTATTTTTTGCATTCATATATACATGATATATATATTGTGTCTATCTGTTATATACAGATAAAAGAAATAATCATAGGAAAGTTAAAAATAAATAGGTTTCAAAACACTATCTTTCTTTTCAATTCCAAACACAAATTCGCACATTGCGAAAAACATTTTCAAATTGTGTAGACACTTGGTGCCCATTTTGTATCGATCAGCCCCTTAGGTAATTCTGGAATCGTTGGGCATTTTTAGAATTCTTAATTTGCTCAAAGCAGTATTACGACAGGACAACAATGGAGACAACCATCAAACGCTATTGTCATTTGAGGATTTAGGTTGACGACATCATGGTGTCCACAATCTGTCCGGTCATCGAATAATCAAAGATGAAAGCATCATGGCCAACTGTAAATGGATTAACCACTAAACATGCGAGTTACAAAATGATAGAGTCATACATGTAACCTCTTTTGATAATCCTTCTAATACGTTTTATAAAGGCTGCATGAAAGAGATTATGACCAAGTATCTTACGAAGTCTGTAAATCACATCACCACATAAGTCAGGGTGGATAGTCCTTGTTTCAGACATTACGTTTAAAAACGTGTTTTACTGAAAGAAATGCGATAACCTGATCACAAGTACCTATTTAATGTTCTAATTTTACAATATGGGAACTTGTTAAGCTGAAATTCAGGTATTATTTCATTCCCTAACCAACCCAAACTTCTCGTCTTTTTAGAAGGGGTTGGATGGGGTATGAAAGATAATACTCGGACAATGTGATGATAGTTCTTAAATTACTTGTGTTTCGGAGTTTATGGTAGCGCTAGCAGTGATGGATTAGAGTCTTAGTTTTACAAAGATTACGGATATTCCTTACGTGTTCCGAGTATTAACTTTCACACCCCATCCAACCCAAGAAGCGAAAACGGGGTTGGCTGGGGTATGAAATAAAATCTTAAATGTGGCTTAGAAAGTTTGCATATGAACAAATAAAACATTTAATAGGTACTTTTAAACATGTTATCACGTTGTATTTAGTAAAAATGATTTTAAACATGTTTTTTTGTCCAAATATCCGTTATAAAATCCTGCTAATATAAACTTATCCATTCCTTAATGAAATTAAGGCGTGACCACGTAATGTAAGGTCTCCAAATTGACAGCAAGCTCTCGAAAGACGAATCAGTTTAATAAGTTGAGAAACATAGACCCCATACGAAGCAGCTCGGGGAGCATCAAATTAAAATCATTTCTCTTGCCATAGAGATTGCTAATTGCTTCTCCAGTTTCAATAGAGAGATGTAAATCAAGGAAAGAAGCGACATTATCAGAACGGTTAGCTTTGTTGAGTTGAAGTTATTTAAGTTATTCTTTTTGGCAATAGTAGAACATATAGGAATATAAATGTTCAATACGTGATCCATATACCGTGAGGTGTCATTCAAGGTGGCTTCAGTTATATCTGCCTGAGTATCTGGTGAAAAACTCAAATTGAAATCTCTTTCATAGCAAAATAGCAAACACTAATCTTGGACAAGAGGTGCACGTTCGTTCCCAAAGTGATACCAACAATTTGTCTATAAATGGTAGATCCATACCCGATGAAAATATTATCGAATAGATTATTAAAAAACTCTTTAATATTGTTACAGGAACAAATATGTAGTTGTGTCTCTAATGAAAGTATTTTGAATGAGAACAATAATGAGCACTGTCTTTGCTCGATATGTTTTTGCGTTGATAAGGTGATTGGCTAAGGTTGTATATACATAGTGTTGAAAGTAATAAGTACTTATGGATGAAACGACGTTTATTACACATTTTTCAAGAACGTCTACCGAATTTTAATTGACCAAAGCAAAATAATGTTAGAACTGTCAAAAACGTTAGTACACTATTGTTTCACGTGATCTTCAACGGCAGTAAGACAATACTTTAAAAACTTGTAGATATTTGTTGTAATGCAGGCATTTCTTAAATGTGAATTTCTAAACACAATGCCTCAGAAGCTGCATAGAACAATGCGTATTGTTAGGACCCTATATCTCATTTTTTGTCTCTTTCATTGTATTATCAATTCCTTGTTTGCAGTACAGTGCGGGCCTACGATGCCATTGCGTTCGGACGCTGTGGTTTCTATAGGACCCTATATCTCATTTTTTCAGGATAATAGCAAGGATTGTGCGCATATATAAAATCGATTCAAGCTAACCAGTAGGCCTTTTTGCCTACTGACCGTTCCAAGTCGGTAACCCTGCGGGCCTACGATGCCATTGCGTTCGGACGCGTTACGGAAGCATAAACATGAGCAAAACATATCGAGCAAAGACAGTGCTGCTAACGCCGACGTCGGAACCAACGTACATTGCGCTATCGGATAAGTACTACTGGGCAGTGGCCAGTAAAGGTAACTATCAATCAACTTCTTTCAAACAAACATACGCCTCTAAATACCGTCAGTACTTTGTTTCTTTTTCAGTGAAATGTGCAGTGTCTCGATCAATACTGTTAGATTATTCACATGTCTTTCACTTAATAAAGAGCTGCAACAGCTGTCTCTTCGTTGACGGGCAACTGAAAGTTGAACCTACTATCAGTATCAGCAGAGAGTTTATTTGGACAGTGTGTTCCCTTTTGTTCAAAAGGTAAGTAAGAGATTGATTTCATTCGTGTGTTAAAATAATTTAATACATTCATCTAATTTTGTAAATATTTTGTAAATTTGTCTTGACTTGCGGTGTCGACTAATGCCATCATCATACTTTGTAAATTTTGATTAGCCTGTGGTGTCGACAAAATGGCTTTGCCAGATAGAGACTAAATTTCTTTTTAAATAATATCTCTAAATTTCTTTTTAAATAAAAACATATATGCTATATGCCAGCTGCGACCATAGTTTAAGCAGAACTTTATTCATTCCGAGATCGCTGCACCCGATATTTCTATACAGATGTCAGTGCTACTGATGTCAGTGCTACTTTCTGGAATACTTGAGATTTCCTACTGAAATTTCAAATGGATTATCCACTACTTCAGCCTTTAAAGGTTCTGAATATTGTTTAATCACCCTTAGGATATGTTGTCCGTTTTAACATTTTAATATTGTGTCTGTTATTTGAGATACGTAGGCTTTATAACCTCTGCTCCCAGCTAATTCCATTTCGTTTATTTCGATCATTAACCACTGGCCATGGAATGTCATGAAAGTACCTAATCGAAGGTTCAATGTTCATCGTCGTATGCATACCATCTGCGGGATGGCTCAAACTTCTATACGGTTGAAAACTACAATATCAATTGAGTTCTGTTCAACCCGTAACTAGAGGGCGTGAAGGAGGCAAACATTTTACACTACGTTCATGAACAGTCTCAACCAAACCGAGACTGCCATATGTTTTGTATGTATCGCATTCGGTGAATTCCAAATTTCGCATCTCATACTCGTTTTAGAAATACACATAGAGTATTAAAGTAAACAAACACAGAAACATTCTTTAATTTGATTTTCATAAGGCAGAGCGGCATTGCTTTCTACTATTATGTACACATATTTTACATCATATTTAAACATGTAGGCCCGCACTGTACTGCAAACAAGGAATTGATAATACAATGAAAGAGACAAAAAACAACAAAAAGGGTGGTGAAGACAGGGTTACCGACTTGGTCAGTAGGCAATAAGGCCTACTGGTTAGCTTGAATCGATTATGTATGCGCACAATTCTCGCTGTTATCCTGTCCTCAGCGCCCAACTAGACAAGACAGTGTGAACAAAACCTTTGGAATATATGGGCTCAAACTGAACCTTCTGTAATGAATAATGCTTGTGCCAATCAGGCTTTCAAAGTGGCCACTGCCATTAAAAAAGCCAACTTTTAAAACTTAACTTTTCACGCACTGTACCATAGCTATTGATAAATTAAATATATTGTTTATATTTGTTTTCTAGGTACTATACTATCAAATTGTTTGTGTTTCTTTTTTTATCTCTCTGGAGTCATAACTCGCCCCTTGTTTTTTACCTGTATGTAGAGGTTTAACAGTTATCATATCCAAAGCTTTATATAGAGAAATCGTTTTATTAGTCCGAGGTCAATAGCCTTTCAAAATATGTCAACGTAGCCTACTTCATCCGTAGAGGGTGTGACACTTGATCATGATAGAGGAACATTCCAGGAATATTTCTAGCCCTGTTGTAATCATACATTGTGTTAGCACTAAAAGGTTATTCAAGATGGCGTCCAAGATGGCCAACAAAATGTGATATAGTCGTAATACATGTTTTGTTGCATACATTTGTACCAATAAATATATTCTTCTATGCATGTACAGTTGTTTGTGTCTTAGATATGCAATTTATCTCCCGCTAAAGTTAGTAATGTATGGCAAAGGTCAAGGTCACAGTAAAGGTTCAAAGGTCAAATATGAGCTTGTTTAGTGTCATCGTATATTAAAGCATACAAACATAGATAGGTAATGTTTGACACATGGTCATGGTAGAGTAGGAATATTTCTATCCCTGTTGTAGTCACGAATTATTCAAGATGGCGTTCAAGATGGCCGCCAAAGTGTGATATAGTCATGCTAATTGCTTTGTTGCATAACATGTGTACCATTAACGATATTATTATATGAATTTACAAGTATGTGTATCTTAGATAGACTATTTATTTCACGCAACATTTAGTAATATATGGCAAGGTCACAGTCAAGTGTCAAGTGTAAAATTTGATATTTTTTGGTGTTTACCTCTTGGGACTCTATGATTGCACCTACTGAAACCCCAACTAAGGGAGGTGGGTGCATGAGCTTTCGTCCCTCGGGTTTTCCGATCGTACCCTAGATTGGTTTTCTCTTTAGCTGCAACTACTATAGTTGTTCAGTACGATTCTGGATACATCCTGAGATGTTTATTATTTTGTATGTGTTTCTTTAGTTAGTTTCTCTGGATGTGGACTTTTTGTTAGAAAATTCATTTTGATGGGATATAGTTTTGTTCACACTGTCTTGTCTATTTGGGCGCTGAACACAGGATAATAGCAAGGATTGTGCGCATATAAAATTGATTCAAGCTAACCAGTAGGCCTTTTTGCCTACTGAACGTTCTAAGTCGGTAACCCTGCGGGCCTACGATGCCATTGCGTTCGGACGCTGTGGTTTCTATAGGACCCTATATCACATTTTTTCAGAGAAAGTGCTGAAAAAGCCTTTTATCTAAATATATATCTATGTTAAACTTGAAAAATTAAAAAAATGCAAATTGTGGTCACCCGGGTAGCGGCCATGTTTTGACCCCAGGAAGACACAAAATGCAAACATGGTAGTTTGGTTTGTTGTCCGATCTGTTTATATTTCTTTAAAATACGATACATTCTAAAACAGAATAGTCAAAATCTATAGTACGGTTCTAGAGAAGAAGATTTTGTGTGAAGGTTTGGCAATTTCTAGTTAGACGCGTTACGGAAGCATACAAATGAGCAAAACATATCGAGCAAAGACAGTGCTGCTAACGCCGACGTCGGAACCAACGTACATTGCGCTATCGGATAAGTACTACTGGGCAGTGGCCAGTAAAGGTAACTATCAATCAACTTCTTTCAAACAAACATACGCCTCTAAATACCGTCAGTACTTTGTTTCTTTTTCAGTGAAATGTGCAGTGTCTCGATCAATACTGTTAGATTATTCACATGTCGTTCACTTAATGCTGACCGTTCCAAGTCGGTAACCCTGTCTTCAGCACCCTTTCTGATGTGTGTTGTCTCTTTCTTTGTATTATCAAGTCCTTGTTTACAGTACAGTGCGGACCTACGATGCCATTGCGTTCGGACGCTGTGGTTTCTATAGGACCCTATATCTAATTTTCCTGTCTTCTTGTTTTATTTTAGAATACGCAGAGATCTGTAGGAAGGTTTGATATTTTTATCATGTTCAAGTAACATCACAGGAATAGTTCAAGCCCTGTTATATTCATATATTCAGGTAGCACTAAACGTTATTCAAGATGGCGTCCAAGATGGCCACTAAAATGTGATACACAGTCATTATACTTGCTATGTGCATAACATGTGTACCAATAAAGATGTTATTATAACAATATACAGGTATGTGTCAAGCAGATAGTGCAATATTTTGTAATATATGACAAAGTTCAAGGTCACTGTTAACGTTGAAAAGTCAAATTTTAGCGTTTTTGATGTCTTCTATTGTTATTTTAAAACAAACAAACAGAACTTTACAGATGCATAAATCTCGAATAGACTGAGTAATATACCACATACCTGGCCTATACTAAAGCTCAAGTTCACAGTGAAGGTGTGTATGTTGTAATGGATCTGCCAATATAGTATATATGAATATGTGTATACATCATTACTTGTACTCCATGCTACAAATCCTTGTCTTAGCTTTCAATTTGAAAACACAGTCAGGGGTCAAATACATGGAATAATATTATATATGTTTCTCCTGTTTTACCTTATAAATATATAAACACGACTCTTACTGTTATATATAACTTTGCAATGTGATGACTAAAACAACCCAGTTTAGTAATATGAAGAAAAGGCTGAATTGCTGTGTTACAGGGACATTGGGAGATGAAGATGTGAACTGTCTGCAATGCACATTTCCAGACTAGTATTTTAACATTAGCCATTTTGATATGATGTCTAAGTGTTTGGTGTAGGTGGTAAAGTTTCATGTAGTTTGATTCATTTGACAAAACAGTCAGTATTTTATATCGTCTGAAGGATCCCTTACATTTTTGGAGATTAGTCTTTGTGTACTTAATTGTTGCTAAACTAGTTTTGCTCTGATCCCTCACTGTTTGTCGTTAACATTTCAAATGTATACTTTTCAGTTGTAAGTGTCTAGGAATAATTAACTAATGTCTATGTTGACCATATATACAACCTTACACAACAATTACTCCTTTGACTTTGATAATTACTTGTAATGAATATATTAAGCGCAAAATGAGAATATGGCTGTGCAAAGTAAGAAATTTTAAAATGCACGGCATCATCGGAATTCTCAAAATAAGCAGAGTAGGAATTTGGACAAAGTAGGAATAAATTACACAAACAGCACTATAAAGCCCGATTTATTTATAATGCTAATGCCTGCACCACTACAATCATCTCAAAGCTTCTTGTCTTACTGCCGTTAAAGATCATGTTATCTTTTTTTATTAACCAAGGTTTAACCTACCCGGTTAATTTGGTACGAGAAACATTAAATTCCAAACAAGATTTGATTTTAAAAAAATATCGCGAACACACAAAGGGTCTGTAAAAAATGTTGCAAAGTCCATTAAAAGTAAAACTTACAGACACATTCGAGTAACCAATGAAAAGATTATTATGTTTTCGCAAACTTTCATTGTAAATGATAATTATTGTTGATTGTTGATATATTGTGAATTATCAACTGAGATAATAAGGGTCGAATGTCAAGGTTCAGCGATCATTGTACAGGTTCGAACACTGCCATGGTCCAATTTGTTTTTTACAGAGTATATTATTTGTTGGTCATGTAGAACTGAAATTATCAGTATTCGTCAGTTTTAATTTGAAACCCTAGACCCTCGAGAAAACGCAGATGTAACCCCTTTAAAGTGTATTATAGCTATCTTTTAAGTGTGTTTGTTCTGTTTGTTTATCTCAGTTTAATGTAAAGTATCGTGTATGGTTTAATTGTATGGTTAACTAGTAGAGTGATGACATGCCGATCGATTACTTCGTTATGTTTCATTCCTGTTCTTTAAATAATCATGGATTATATTATATACGGAATGAAACATTAAATTTGTATGTTTATATTGTAGTTGCATTTCAATGAAACTAAACCGTAATCTTTAGTTTCATTGATTATATGACCAGAATATAGTAAAAAAAGAGTCTAAAATATTCCCTATACTAAACCAAATTGCTAAGTACCAACCTAAGAATATGTCAATAATATTCTCATTGGATTGTATATTTTGAGCTTGATTGGAGATACGGTTAAACTGCAACATAACGAGTGTAACTCGTCTGC
Source organism: Cyrtodaria siliqua (assembly GCA_037043455.1). Classification (NCBI taxonomy): domain Eukaryota; kingdom Metazoa; phylum Mollusca; class Bivalvia; order Adapedonta; family Hiatellidae; genus Cyrtodaria; species Cyrtodaria siliqua. The sequence goes on from JAWPHD010000213.1 coordinate 477,110, forward strand.
TCTGATTGCATGAACATATTTTAAAACCTTTAAGTCAATGTGTTTTCTTAGAAATAAGTTATAACACTTATACAACTGGGTATATAGGATTGTATTAACTTCGAATTAGTGAATAAGTGAAGCTTGCGATGTTCCTAATTCTAAAATATGCCAGTTAAAATTATTTTGACATCATGTTTTACTTGCTTTACCACTACAAACGCGTTTGCAAAAGACATTTTCGAAATATTTAATGTTAACGCTAAATTACAGTTACTTGAATTTCAAACAATATTCAAATAAAGGGAGATAATTTAAGATTATCCATATTTCATTTTTTTATATACGGAAAATCTGCGATAAATGGGTCAAATGTTTATGTTGTTTTTTCTATTATTTCATACCAATTTTAAGAATTTTATATCTTTAAGCGATCTTTGACTCATGTTATATGTTTTATCAGTACATTTCATGTTTTCATATAAAGGGAGGGTAACTCTCAAAAGATGTAACAATTTAAACAAAAAATAAATGTTTTACAAATTTTGGGTCAAAATACTTATCATATATCTATTCTAAAATATATTTAAAATAAGAAAATTAGTTCAAATACAAAAGTTGATACTTAGACATTTTGTTCAGTGTATTTTGAATAACTATTTATACTTTATACTCTGATATGGCCAGTCTCTGTAAGTCTCTGGAAGTATCAATGAGATTGAATAACTAGTGTGCGGCAATTATAATAATATTATAAAACAATATATTTATCCACCAGCGGACCTTTACCCTGTCAATGATAGTTGACATGACAACATGCAACATAATTGGCAACGTGTCAGTTACTGTTATGTAGCTTTATAGTTTATTAAAGTCTCGTCATAGTACAATAGTATATACAATAAGACATTACATATGCTTTTAACTATAACATTCTAAAAGAATTATAAACGACTATATGCAATTACATTTCATTTACAATAATACAACAATATGATAGACATGTTAACGTATGCGAATGGTCCTGGACCTATTGTACCAGCCGTGTCATCAAACTCGGTACATATGTATCAATAATCGAACGTTAAATTAAACTATGAACGATGATCATTTTCAGCATATAGCAACTACTGCTGGTTATTATTATTGAAGGTAAATATAACATCAAGGCAATGATTGTAATTCAATACATGGACAGATTTATATCACACCCCGTTGTATGAATTTGAAAATATTTCATTCAAACCGAATGCAATTGCGGATACTTCCATTAATATGACACTCTACAGTAGTTAATACAGCTAGAGGAATATTTATGTTCAGGGTCAGGGTTGGGTCGGGGATAAGGTAGTCTGTTACAACGACAGTTATTCAATATTTGCAAATTCCCTCAGTTATCATAAGGTATAACGTCGCTCGTAATGCATAGGTCAGGTAGGATAACAAGTATGCATGTATATGAATTCCTTGCATTTTGAGCAAACACGAATCATCGATTCACTCACTTCAGCAATAAAGTATAGATAACAATGAGTTTGACATAGATACATATACGAAGTGACTCTCTTGGCGATCTGGAAATTTAAAATGATTGGTGAGAATCCAACTGCAAATCAAAACAACTCGCCTAATGTGTTTCGGTTTTACATTTTAAGTTATAAATCGGATGCAGATTTGTTTCTAAGTCATGTTTCATTATAATTTATGAAACTACATTTAAATAAGAGCCATGGATGTCCTATTAAGTGTTTAAATGGGGCACTACAAATTGCGTACTTAATTACCACCTATCATGATGCACGTAAGCACGTGATCATAATATATCTCGTTACATATATCAAGTATATACAGTTACCAGTATGCACATGTGAGTATACTACGTAATCGTTACCCATATGGTGTGAAGTTAAAATAAAATAGTTTCTTTTAAATAATTTGGACACGCTTTGTGTACGCACATTATCATATTTCGTTTTTATTAAAGGGACACGCTGCAATATTATATTATTCATGACTCTCTCCTATATAGGACTCCTTTAATAAATCCAGTTTTATTTTGACTTTAAATCTGCTTGCTTACAATTAGAAACGGTAAATACAATTGGATTTTTATTTTTTTCTTCGCTATGTCACCATGCATAAATAATGCATACACCATATAACAGTTATATAATTAGTACGACGAATACACCGTTATCTCGTGAAGGTAATGACTAACGCGTAAACCATATACCAGGAATACACCGATATCACATGAAAGTAGTTAATAACGCGTTAACCATATAACAGTTATGTTATTAGTACCAGGAATACCCCGTTATCACATGAAAGTAGTAAATAACGCGTTAACCCTATAACAGTTATGTTATTAGTACAAGAAATACCCCGTTATCACATGAAAGTAGTAAATAACGCGTTAACCATATAACAGTTATGTTATTAGTACCAGGAATACCCCGTTATCACATGAAAGTAGTAAATAACGCGTTAACCATATAACGGTTATGCTATTAGTACCATGAATACCCCGTTATCATGTGAAGATAGTGAATAACGTGATGATGATGATGATAATGATGATGATGATGATGGGTATACCTGTCACATTTATAATAGCCTGAATGAACTTATCTTACATTTAAGTTAACTTATGCAATATATCACAATAAAGATAGCACACAGTACTTTAAAATCAATAGCATTATGTGTATATAGATAAACTGCAACTTGACCTGTTCCGATATTAAATCAGTTATACGATTTTACGTGTTGATATTAGCATACATGGGTGGGATAAGTAGGTTTTTGAACACGTACATCTACATGCGCTGATCCACGGCTGTAATTGTGCTCGTTGAATAGGTACTTTTAAGCATTTGTATTTCACTCTCATACATGTGTTATGTATCGTCATTAACTATACATGAGAGTTTGTGCCATTATAAAATAAATAACATATAAATATGTCGGAATCCATTTACGTCTTTTTATAACTAGAATAACATATAGGCAAAACAGGTGTAGGTAAAACTGCTGCTAGAGCAATGTAACTTCCTAACCCTTGTACTGCAACTGAAGGACAATACAAATATATCGTGTCATCAGGGATTAATATAAAACATTTAAATCAAGGCATTCTTTAAACAGCAAATAGTTTTGAACTATAGAGAATATCATGTCTGAAATAAAAACAACAGCATGTTTTATCCTGCTTCAAGTCCAACCCCCAGGGAATGACCTAGGCTTCACATTCAAAATCCCGTCTGAGCGTTTCAACGGATTCCAAGTTATAACTTAGGGCCTATGTCTCATGGGCTGGATAATAGACCTCGGGGCCAATACTGGTTTGATGGTTGTATGAGTCTGTTCATGCCCAGTGAGTGTATATATGTTTATTGTGTGGGGATCTCAACAGTTTCGAATTCATGGCCCAGGGGTTATGTGTATCTGTTTTGTTGTATGGTGTACTAAATGACCCGGTCAGAGTAACTACCGTTCTGTAACGTACCATTTATTAGAAGTTATATCATTGTATAGTTTTGCCCGATTAGTTATTCCGAAATAAACGAGTTCATGTGTTGCATTCATAAAAGGACATTTCATACAACATTAACGCGTATATAAAAGGGGCATTTTCGTTTTCATCTATGGAAAAACGTGCATCGCGTCCAAACATGTGTATAGTGACGCATCGCGTGCAAACATTCGTCTAATGAAGCATCGCGTGCAAACATTCGTCTAATGAAGCATCGAGTCCAAACATTCGTCTAGTGACGCATCGCGTCCAAACATTCGTCTAGTGACGCATCGCGTCCAAACATTCGTATAGTGACGTATGTGACGCGTTATATATACGTTGTGTGAATGCCTCTCGTGTAGTAGGACTCAGTTGGGGGTGTATGTAAATAGATTTAGGTGTATAAGCGCGTAACTACTGTCTCGCCGCAGAGCTAATTTTTATGGCTGTGTCGGTAGAGTGTCCGCTTCGCATTCAAGTGGTCCCGGTTCAAACCCGCTGAGTGCCTAATTATTTTTGTATTTTTTCCAGTCAGATTACATTGGTGGAGAATCCGGGTAGGCAATGAATGAGGTTATGCCCAGATGCCTAATCATAATTTATATGTTGTTGTTGGTATATTTTATGTTGTTGATATAAGTGATCTAAAATTTGAACCAAAATCACTAAACACGGGATTACTTCTAAAAATATAATTCTCATTACAATATAAGGAGATTGAAAGTCCTTAAAGCTATCTGTTATATACATGTTCATGAAAACAAATATTCGGAATGAAAAAATATACGTAGTACATTTAAAAACGCAACATTTTTGATTTTCATTTATTTTTAGTCCGCTGGTTGTTTGTTCAAATCAAGATGGTATTTGATGTTAGTACACAAGTAGCTTTGTCCCAAAGGTTAACATATGGCGATCAACAATTGCATAAGATTTGTTAATCACACACTTAACTTTATAATGTTTAATATCTCTAGAAATTCAAAGAATACGAAATGTTGCGTTTTCAAATGTACTGAGTGTATATAAATCTTAAAATATGGGGATAAATCGACACAAAATGTCGTTTAGTATTTCTGTAAATGTAAAGGTGTCATGAGCTACAGAGGAGACAGTCCTTAAATATCAGAGATTTGAAAATACCATTTCTTTTGGCCCAGAATATCGAAATTTAGGCCAAAACCGCCGAAAACTGGACTATTTAAAATACAATTTTATTGCAATATAAGGGAGCTGAATGTACTTAAAATAAACATTCTATTATATTAATGTACATGGGAAAAATGTTTGGAATAAACAAAGTTGATAAATCTTGACATTTCTGGTGAAAATCTACAGAAATATAGCATAAAATAAAATTTGTTTGGATATTTATTTATAACAAAACAATGTATTTTTCAAAAGTTTAAATAAAGATGTATTAAAGTGCAGACAAATGTTCCTAAGTAACTTCAAAGTTGCAAATAAAAATTACGAAAATTTGAATATTGATTAAAAAATGATTTCTTTTGAAGCGAAAGGGCGCTGAAGGTCTTTACCCTTTTCTGATTATGTAGATTATTATATCATTCCTCTTGTTTCGATTTCGCAGGGAAGGATATGATCGATAGACAGGTATCTAGAAGATATTTTACTCAAGTAAGTCATTTAGAATCATCGAAGAATGGTATTTTTGTTTGATTGATTAATATGTAATCTTATCATTTACCTTATCATATAAGTGATGTATTTTAGATATAGGTACACATATTCACACTGTCCACTATGATCGAGAAACGAAAACAATGTTCAATGCCTATGTATTTTATTGATTTGCTCAAGGGTCTTCTTAGACTTATTGCAATATTGTTATATGCACATGTGTAAGGTTTATGGAGGATGGCCTCGAACCTCCATATACCTATGACGAGGCTAAGAAAGTTTCTTCTACTTCTTCTTCTTCTATGTTCGTGTATAAGGAAACAAAAAATGGGCGAACACGAACACACACACAAAAAATATCCAGCTTAAAAAAAAGAATTGCATGAATATCATGTATTTGTAATCTATAAATTGAAGACGTTTTTAAACGATTTTGATAATAAAACTCAAATTCACAAATTGCATACGTAAATGCCATTGTAATATTTATTTTATTAAACTATTGCAAAACGAAAATGCCAATTAACAGAACCGAGATAAGTGATATTTCAGTTTTGGGTTGAGAAAAATGCAATTAAGACGTACATTAGTTATCGGTGGTACATTTTCAATTTCTTTTGTTTTCTTACATAATTTTTGATTCGGTGGTTCCCATACTCCGGCCGATAAAATGCTCTGGGTATTGTTTAACCAATTATAGGATATGTTGACTGCTTTTTATATTAGTCTTTTGACTATTACTTGTGATACGCTGGCTTCATGCTACACCCAACTAAATTCCATTATGTTTATTTCGCTCTTAGGGCATTTAATTTTATTAGATACTGGGACCATACGCCGTACGACATGGCGAAGCCAAAAAACCCATGTTCATCGCCATATACATGTAATCTTCGGGATGGTTAAAATGTTGTACTATTGATTTTATTAATATTGAGTTCTGCTCAACCCGGGGCTAGAGGGCGTGACCGGTAGCTATCATATTTCACTACCGCTCATGAACAGTCTCAATCAAACCGAGACTGCAATATTTCGTATGTGTCGTGCTCGGCCGTTTCCAAAGGTCCATTATCATACTCTTGTTTTAAAGAAAACTCAGCCTGGAAAATATCATACGTCTCAAAGCTACAGAAGGAGATAATCATGATATTAACATCTTTAACAGAATACTACGTTTTCATCTGCCGAATGTAGACGCGTGTTAACATTCTGAAATCTGGTATGCATGCTACAACTTACTCGCCTGCATTCACACCATGTTACAATACAGGGAACTCTATGCTTTCTGCAAGTACAGTATAAAGTAAGTTTCGCAAGATACTTTGATAACATTCCGAAATTATAAAGGAACAGATGGGTCATTGTTATAACAGGCCTTATAACAAAGTTCAAGGTGTACCGTCCCTATTCTAAAGTTATGTAAGACTTTCCGAGGTCCTTGCTTGCACGTGGTGGTATGCACGCAACTGTTGTACAGCTGCTGCTGCATATGTATGGGGAATACTGTTCATCAAGAGCTGAACAGTTGAATCCACCACGCTATAGGATGGACATACAACAAGCCGTTTATTATTAACTGATATCCAGTTGATAATTATTCCAAGGTCTCATTACAACGCTTGTTGTATGCCCGTTCTACTGAATGGTGGGTTCGATTGGAAAATCTCACCGTCAGATTTTACTATAGACAGTGTGTCCATTTTGACAACCTGCTGTTTAAATTATTATTTAACTACCGTCTTTAAAAACATGTCTGTCAGGATGCTCTGTCCTTTTGCCTTAGCGGTATCTAGATTATACTTTTTTTCTTTCAACAGTCATATACTCGAACTACTTTGTAATCAGTTGTTTTCATTTAAAAACGATTTTCCTACTGCTGTGCTAGTCTTTCAAACCTCCTTGCAACATTGCCTTTGTATCTACCCTGTGTTAACTTGTATCACATGTAACACTCGTTAGCTCCTACAAGGACTATTGATCTGCCATCTTAATATAAAAGAGTACGATAATGGACCTTTGGAATCGGCCGAACACGACACATACAAAATATTGCAGTCTCGATTTGATGGAGGCTGTTCATCAACGGTAGTGAAATATGCTAGCACAGCGCACGCCCTCTAGCCCCGGGTTGAGCAGAACTCAATATTTAATAAATCAATAGTACATAATGTTTACCATCCCGAAGATGGTATGCATATGGCGGTGGACATAAAGATTTTCTTTCAGCAGTCATATACTCGAACTACTTTGTAATCAGTTGTTTTCATTTAAAAACGATTTTCCTACTGCAAAGACTGCTGTGCTAGTCTTTAAAACCTCCTTGCAACATTGCCTTTGTATCTAACCTGTGTTAACTTGTATCACATGTAACACTCGTTAGCTCCTGCAAGGACTATTGATCTGCCATCTTTATATAAAAGAATACGATAATGGACCTTTGGAATCGGCCGAACACGACACATACAAAATATTGCAGTCTCGGTTTCATGGAGGCTGTTCATCAACGGTAGTGAAAAATGCTAGCACAGCGCACGCCCTCTAGCCCCGGGTTGAGCAGAACTCAATATTTAATAAATCAATAGTACATAATTTTTACCATCCCGAAGATGGTATGCATATGGCGGTGGACATAAAGATTTTCCTCCCCCATGTCCAGCGGCGTATGGTCCCAGAATCTAATAAAATACTATGCACCGAAGAGCGAAATAAACAAAATGGAATTTAGTTGGGAGCAGCGGTTATGAAGCCTGCATATCACAAGTAACAGCCAAAAGATTAAATTAAAAAGCAGACAACATATCCTATGAGTGGTTAAACAATATCAAGAGCCTTTTATCGGCCGGAGTAGTGGAACCACCGGATCGAAAATTAAGTAAGAAAACAAAAGCAATTGAAAATGTACCACCAATAACTAATTATAAGTATCGGGCTCAGCGATCTCCAAAGATCGAATGAATAACAGTCCTGATTGCAAGCGCGGGGAGACGTTTTACTGCCGCCACACACTCCAAAATGGAGGGGGTGTGGTCAAGTGAAATGTTCAACCAAATGCATACTTAAGGCATGAACAATGTCAACCATAAAGTAAATGACAGTAATTCAATAGTATTTACCTGAACATAATATCAGAAATAATACGTATATGGCTGAAATTGCGCCCTTTATATCCGAAATGTATGACACAATTTCAAAGTGCACCATTGTTAAAAGACAAAGGTATTCTTTCAATGACATGTGGTTTCGAAATAATATCAATGTTATAGTATAATGACATTGACGGACCTTTTCTGTAAACAATTTATAACCGGCAACTATATTTGTGGATTTGTTAAACAGAACTGAGTGTCTATTTTGCATGGAAATATTGCCAAACAAAACCAGTTGATCATTAGCATGTCTATATCGAACACAAATTGTCCAAACAAAATAACAAATCTAATAAACTGTTCATCCGACATTTCATCATACCACTTGTTTCAATTTACGATGTAAATGCACGCTTTTCATGTGTATCATTTGTGTATTGAAGGCACATGGGATATAAAGAATATTTTTCTTTTCTTAACAGTGGTGTACTTTTACAATTATGCTATACATATTTTCAGTGTGAAGGTGAATTTAACAATAGTATATAATTCAATGATGGAATAAAGGGCTGATAATCAACGTTTTTGAGTATGTTAAATAAATCAGGAGAAGGGTGTTCCACGGAACACTTATGTAGGCTGTCATGTGCTTAAGTCACGTTTTGAGCTAGGCCAGATTGCAGGTAAAGGTTTAATGGAAACGGGCGTAACTTTTCCGAAATGAAAAACAATGTTATTTGACATGTGTAACGACTTTCCTTGCGGTGAGATGAAGATGTTTTTGAAGTTTCATGAACAAAGGTGAACTACTTTTTAAGTTATGACCAAGTTCAGGTTGCGGATTAAAGCGTGACGAACAGACGGACGAAGACGACGAATGAAGACAGACTACGGACATAACGATCCCTACCTGTCTGCCATGCTACGAGGTGGCACAAAAACAAATAAAATGGAACTGTGAATTGTAATATTTCTGTGAATCTTTTTTTAATGTTAGCTCAAATCGTTTGCATTAAAACTTAAAAGTGTACTTTATTAGCTCCCTTTATAGCAAAAGAGAGAGGTCACAAGTTTATATTATTTCGTATTGTTTCATATATATAGAATCTAAAAAACTATATTTACATGTAATTTGCTTAAAATGTATAAATGTATTCTAATTTGTTTGATTATCTTTACCTTCTTTCGATAGAATGTGCGTTTAATGATTAAAATAGTTAAATGTTTGCTTCCAAATGTTTTTATACTTTTAAGGGTTGACCTATTGAACTGTTATATGTTTACATGACTTACGTAACCATTTTTTATGCAATCACATACACAAAAACAAATTTGGTGGAGTTAATTTATGCCATACATCCATTTTTATATCAATTTAGAACATTTTCTTAAAATTACCTCCCTTTATAAAACAATAGTTTTCCACACTTATGCTACCGAACTAAAAATACTATCCTGTCTTAAAAGAAGCGTAAGGCATCAACCTTTCCAAAATGCATATTAGTATTTGCCAGCTTGAGTGGTACCAATATGTCAAAATTTGGGTAGCAGCACACGGCCTAGCAGATCTAGCTTTAATGGCTATATCGGTAGAGCGTCGGCTGTACAGGAAAGTGGTCATTCTCGCCCTCGTTCGATACTAGTATCGTCTCTCATGTTTGGCACTTGGAATTATGGGAGAAAAAGTAGTCCGTTCAGGTGATTTGCGTATATATAGGACCAAAACCCAGGGTTTAGGACCCAATCTAGACACGCCGGACAAAAGCATCAAACTTTCCTCAAATTTGTGTTTGAGATTTCTGCATATTTTTAAAGGGCTCCACAAAGGTTCGTGAATCCCTAAATGTATTAGGATTATATGCACACAGAATTACAGCACCGCGGATGAAGTCCTGAAAAATCAGGAGGGCACCTGCCGAATATCAGTGATGAATTTGAAAAATTCGAAAAGACGTCAGCATGGCAAGTGGTCCCGAGTTCAAACCCGCTGAGTGCCTAAATATATGTGTATTTTTTCCTGTCCGATTACACTCGTATTGGCTGTTTCAGTCAAACCTAAACTGCTAGAATATTTCATACAGTATATTATGGAACGCCATGATGGTCATGATGTTGCCGATTAATATCTTCAGCGCATTTCCCTTTATATGTGGTAGATATTCATGATATGCAGTGCACTTTTAATTATATGTGGTAAATAAATCTTTATATTTGTTGTAATAAAGTATTTTGTGCAGTAGATTAATCATTACGAGAGGTGTTCAACTTATAACGTAACACAAGATGTTATTTTTCAGCGAGAATGGTTATCATAAAACATGCGTGGTTTAATGTTGTGCAACTGTTATTTAGAACATATGTATTTAAAAATAATCTACAAGTTCATGCGGTTCGCTTTAAATTACATGTTGAATTAGGTACATGTACCCACTAGTTTTCAATTTTAAACCTATATGTTTCTAGTGACGTAGAGTTTTACCTTAAACCAAATAATGTCACTAAATGCATATCGTAATTGTTTAAAACTGTGTTTGAAATTTAAATATGATCGTATGTTTAATTTTAAGTTTAAAATATAAATGTTGAATTAAAAGTTCGAATTTTATCGACATTTTAAGAAAATGACAAATTATAGGACAGTTTGCTAGTATGTTACCGAAGATATTATAAATTTCACCAAAATAAACATTTCATTCGTATGTTATGAGACCAACAATATTATTGCTGTATTATCACATACCATATAAAGTTATATTTTAGTCAAAATTTAAATTGTTTTTTTCATCACTATTTGCAAATGTGTATGTTTTACCCCTAAATTTTAAGTTATATATTTTTCCATTTCCTTTCTTATAAGAAGGTAACGAAACTTTAAATAGAGGTGAATGGTGACACATTGCAGAGAGAAAGGGTGACAGTAACACACTACGAAGGGGAAGTGTTACACATACTAGAGGAAGGGTGACACATTACAGAGGCGACGGATGACACATTACAGACTATAGGGATACATAACAGAGGAAGGGTGACATATTACAGAGGGGAAGGGTGACATATTACAGAGGGGAAGGGTGACACATTACAGAGGGGAAGGGTGACACATTACAGAGGGGAAGGGTGACACATTACAGAGGGGAAGGGTGACACATTACAGAGGGGGAAAGGTGGTAAATTACAGAGAAAGGGTTACATATTACAGAGGGGAAGGGTGACATATTACAGAGGGGAAGGGTGACACATTACAGAGGGGAAGGGTGACACATTACAGAGGGGAAGGGTGACACATTACAGAGGGGGAAAGGTGGTAAATTACAGAGGAAGGGTTACATATTACAGAGGGGAAGGGTGACACATTACAGAGGGGAAGGGTGACACATTACAGAGGGGAAGGGTGACACATTACAGAGGGGGAAAGGTGGTAAATTACAGAGGAAGGGTTACATATTACAGAGGGGAAGGGTGACACATTACAGAGGGGAAGGGTGACACATTACAGAGGGGGAAAGGTGGTAAATTACAGAGGAAGGGTTACATATTACAGAGGGGAAGGGTGACACATTACAGAGGGGAAGGGTGACACATTACAGAGGGGGAAAGGTGGTAAATTACAGAGGAAGGGTTACATATTACAGAGGGGAAGGGTGACACATTACAGAGGGGAAGGGTGACACATTAAAGAGGGGGAAAGGTGGTAAATTACAGAGATGGGTTACATATTACAGAGGGGAAGGGTGACACATTACAGAGGGGAAGGGTGACACATTACAGAGGGGGAAAGGTGGTAAATTACAAAGGAAGGGTTACATATTACAGAGGGGAAGGGTGACACATTACAGAGGGGAAGGGTGACACATTACAGAGGGGGAAAGGTGGTAAATTACAGAGGAAGGGTTACATATTACAGAGGGGAAGGGTGACACATTACAGAGGGGAAGGGTGACACATTACAGAGGGGGAAAGGTGGTAAATTACAGAGGAAGGGTTACATATTACAGAGGGGAAGGGTGACACATTACAGAGGGGAAGGGTGACACATTACAGAGGGGGAAAGGTGGTAAATTACAGAGGAAGGGTTACATATTACAGAGGGGAAGGGTGACACATTACAGAGGGGAAGAATGACACATTACAGAGGGGGAAAGGTGGTACATTACAGAGGAAGGGTTACATATTACAGAGGGGAAGGGTGACACATTACAGACTATAGGGATACATAACAGAGGAAGGGTGACATATTACAGAGGGGAAGGGTGACACATTACAGAGGGGAAGGGTGACACATTACAGAGGGGAAGGGTGACACATTTCAGAGGGGGAAAGGTGGTAAATTACAGAGGAAGGGTTACATATTACAGAGGGGAAGGGTGACACATTACAGAGGGGAAGGGTGACACATTACAGAGGGGGAAATGTGGTAAATTACAGAGGAAGGGTTACATATTACAGAGGGGAAGGGTGACACATTACAGAGGGGAAGGGTGACACATTACAGAGGGGGAAAGGTGGTAAATTACAGAGGAAGTGTTACATATTACAGAGGGGAAGGGTGACACATTACAGAGGGGAAGGGTGACACATTACAGAGGGGGAAAGGTGGTAAATTACAGAGGAAGGGTTACATATTACAGAGGGGAAGGGTGACACATTACAGAGGGGAAGGGTGACACATTACACAGGGGGAAAGGTGGTAAATTACAGAGGAAGGGTTACATATTACAGAGGGGAAGGGTGACACATTACAGAGGGGAAGGGTGACACATTACAGAGGGGGAAAGGTGGTAAATTACAGAGGGGAAGGGTGACACATTACAGAGGGGGAAAGGTGGTAAATTACAGAGGAAGGGTTACATATTACAGAGGGGAAGGGTGACACATTACAGAGGGGAAGGGTGACACATTACAGAGGGGGAAAGGTGGTAAATTACAGAGGAAGGGTTACATATTACAGAGGGGAAGGGTGACACATTACAGAGGGGAAGGGTGACACATTACAGAGGGGAAAGGTGGTAAATTACAGAGGAAGGGTTACATATTACAGAGGGGAAGGGTGACACATTACAGAGGGGAAGGGTGACACATTACAGAGGGGGAAAGGTGGTAAATTACAGAGGAAGGGTTACATATTACAGAGGGGAAGGGTGACACATTACAGACTATAGGGATACATAACAGAGGAAGGGTGACATATTACAGAGGGGAAGGGTGACACATTACAGAGGGGAAGGGTGACACATTACAGAGGGGAAGGGTGACACATTACAGAGGGGGAAAGGTGGTAAATTACAGAGGAAGGGTTACATATTACAGAGGGAAGGGTGACACATTACAGAGGGAAGGGTGACACATTACAGAGGGGGAAAGGTGGTACATTACAGATGAAGGGTTACATATTACAGAGGGGAAGGGTGACACATTACAGACTATAGGGATACATAACAGAGGAAGGGTGACATATTACAGAGGGGAAGGGTGACACATTACAGAGGGGAAGGGTGACACATTACAGAGGGGAAGGGTGACACATACACAGGGGGAAAGGTGGTAAATTACAGAGGAAGGGTTACATATTACAGAGGGGAAGTGTGACACATTACAGAGGGGAAGGGTGACACATTACAGAGGGGGAAAGGTGGTAAATTACAGAGGAAGGGTTACATATTACAGAGGGGAAGGGTGACACATTACAGAGGGGAAGGGTGACACATTACAGAGGGGGAAAGGTGGTAAATTACAGAGGAAGGGTTACATATTACAGAGGGGACGGGTGACACATTACAGAGGGGAAGGGTGACACATTACAGAGGGGGAAAGGTTGGTAAATTACAGAGGAAGGGTTACATATTACAGAGGGGAAGGGTGACACATTACAGAGGGGAAGGGTGACACATTACAGAGGGGGAAAGGTGGTAAATTACAGAGGAAGTGTTACATATTACAGAGGGGAAGGGTGACACAGTACAGAGGGGAAGGGTGACACATTACAGAGGGGGAAAGGTGGTAAATTACAGAGGAAGGGTTACATACTACAGAGGGGAAGGGTGACACATTACAGAGGGGAAGGGTGACACATTACAGAGGGGGAAAGGTGGTAAATTACAGAGGAAGGGTTACATATTACAGAGGCGAAGGGTGACACATTACAGAGGGGAAGGGTGACACATTACAGAGGGGAAAAGGTGGTAAATTACAGAGGAAGGGTTACATATTACAGAGGGGAAGGGTGACACATTACAGAGGGGAAGGGTGACACATTACAGAGGGGGAAAGGTGGTAAATTACAGAGGAAGGGTTACATATTACAGAGGGGAAGGGTGACACATTACAGAGGGGAAGGGTGACACATTACAGAGGGGGAAAGGTGGTAAATTACAGAGGAAGGGTTACATATTACAGAGGGGAAGGGTGACACATTACAGAGGGGAAGGGTGACACATTACAGAGGGGGAAAGGTGGTAAATTACAGAGGAAGGGTTACATATTACAGAGGGGAAGGGTGACACATTACAGACTATAGGGATACATAACAGAGGAAGGGTGACATATTACAGAGGGGAAGGGTGACACATTACAGAGGGGAAGGGTGACACATTACAGAGGGGAAGGGTGACACATTACAGAGGGGGAAAGGTGGTAAATTACAGAGGAAGGGTTACATATTACAGAGGGGAAGGGTGACACATTACAGAGGGGAAGGGTGACACATTACAGAGGGGGAAAGGTGGTAAATTACAGAGGAAGGGTTACATATTACAGAGGGGAAGGGTGACACATTACAGAGGGGAAGGGTGACACATTACAGAGGGGGAAAGGTGGTAAATTACAGAGGAAGGGTTACATATTACAGAGGGGAAGGGTGACACATTACAGAGGGGAAGGGTGACACATTACAGAGGGGGAAAGGTGGTAAATTACAGAGGAAGGGTTACATATTACAGAGGGGAAGGGTGACACATTACAGAGGGGAAAAGGTGGTAAATTACAGAGGAAGGGTTACATATTACAGAGGGAGGGTGACACATTAGAGACGGGAAGTATGACACATTGCACAGGGAAAGGGTGAAAATCACACATTACAGAGAGAAAGGGTGACACATAATAGAGGAAGGATGACTCATTACATAGGGGGAAAGGTGACACATTACAGACAAAGTGTGCCACATTAAAGAGGGGAATGGTGACACATTAAAAAGAGAAAGGGTGAAACATTACAGAGTTGAAGGGTGACTCATTAAAGAGAGAAAGGGTGACACATGCCAGAGTTGAAGGGTGACACATTACCGAATAGAAAAACTAATTGTCCCTAGACCATTTTTTTCCCGTGCATATTTTAGTTTTGCGGACGACATTCCAGACAATGCGTGGCAAGTTAAAATCACACTCTTGAATGCTAGGACCAACGAGACAGCAAGAGAAACATTCTTGTAAAGTTTCATGTTTCAGTTTCTATATAAACAAAGACGGGCGCTGGCTGACATGTTTGACATCAAATCGAATTGGATTTTGGTTAGGACCAACTCCATGCCAGTCATTTTGGTTCTAGGTTCCCAATCAATAATACTTATGTTCTTTGGAAATTGGCCGGCAAGAAATTGTATTTGTAAAACCTATTTTATGCCGTGGCGGTCATCTTTAATTTCCGGCTGACATATATTACTAGACATCAAGAGCAACATTCCTGTGAAGTTTCATGAAAAATCATGTAGTTTCAGAAGAGTAGTCGCCACCCACAAGATAATTAAAATTGGGATTAGCCCAGGACAATTAGATTTGAAAAGTCCAATTGCCCTGACTGAAAAGTCACTTGCCTGTTTTTTTTAACTTGCCCTGAAATTATTATTACAAATGAATATTTGCCAGTACGTAATTTTTGACGATATTGAATATTTCGCTTTTTTACTTGGTTTTATTTAATTAATAATACACTTGTGATTAGAATCAAACAATAAGGTTCTATTTTCGTTTATTTTCCTATTATTCATCCATTGCATCATATAACAAAAACAATATTTTCTATTACCTGTTTAGGATCGCAAAAATCTAGACAAGTCGTCGGACAGATAATGCGTTCAGTAAAATAGGCTTGATCTTGAAAAATATTGTAACATCCACGTGGTGCGCTAAAACGATGTATCCGGTAATACCGTTTTCGCCAAAAAAGCACTGCATATCATAAGAAATGCATCACGTATAAAGCCGTTTGTACCGAATATAAAGAAACTGAAACCACCGAATATAGAGACGTATCCACCACGTATATTAAAACATGTACAACATATAAAGTCAACAGAAACACTGCATGTAAATGCAAACCTACTTCATATAATGTCCAAAGGACCTCATATTTTGGATAAACTACTGCATATATTAATAAATGCACTACATATAATGATAACTGGACTGCATATAATGGTTTATCTACTACATACAATGACTTATTTATCGCATATTAATGATTACTCTACTGCATATACATACTTTTCTACCACATATAAAGATTTATTTACCACACATAATTACAAATGCACTGCATATCATGAAAGTCTACCACATGAAGGGAAATGCACTGCATATACTATTCGGCAACATCACAAGACAGTCATGGTGTTCCATAATATATAACTGTGTCCCTATATCAAAGTATAGGTAAACGGAGGGTAAGATAGTTTTCAATTTACAGATTGATTATTGGTTACAATCATATCATATATCATTATTGTTTACAGAGGCTGAGAGTAAAAAAAAAGTCTACATATTCTTCAATTTTCAACCGATTTCCAATATTTCCAAATTCCAAACTTTCTGCACATGTTTTGATTGAAATATCTTTAAACATTAGCTTTAATAAAAGCAACAGCCAATACATATTGCTTCCATATTGCCAAAAATAGTAGATATAAAAGTTGAACAGGAAATGTGGCATTCAAGGATCACAGACTACAAAAAACACGCATAAAGAGAAAGATTAATTACAAGGATATATACGTTTTTTAGTACGTTGGAGATACTGACCGTGTATTCGTCAAATAAGGACATGTTCAAGCCAATGGCATATGTATTAGCTCTCTTAACAGTTTCTTATCAATAAAATATCCTGAATCCCGGCGTGAGTCCTGCTGTGCCAATTACTTCTTATCAGAAATATGCATATTTTTGGCGCGAAAGACGCTGTTTTGCACATTACATTATATTATAATTAAGACCCCAAGGTCGCATCTTTGCCTATATGTCGAAACGGGGTACCTTGGGGTCTTCACTATAGTCTGTCAAATCTAGCTCAAATTGCTTCATAAACTGTTTTATCGCAATATAGTTGTTATCAAATCTATAATGAAACGTTTCTTTTTTTCTTTTTCTTAAAATATGTTTAATCGAAACAAATAAAAGTCGGTACGAACGCAGCATAGGTGCGAATTTGTAAGGTTTCGCCTACTTTGTGACGTCATTACCTATTCAAGACGTATAACATACACACAAAAAATAGATCTTCACTAATCATTCTCATTCGATTTTATACTTATAATTAAATATAATATTTGTTAAAAAAAAGAGTATGATAATTGACCTTTGGAAACGGCCGAGCACGACACATACGAAATATTGTAGTCTCGGTTTGATTGAGACTGTTCATGAGCGGTAGTGAAATATGCTAGCTACCGCTCACACCCTCTAGCCCCGGGTTGAGCAGAACTCAATATTCATAAAATGAATAGAACACAATTTTAACCATCCCGATGGTGGCATGTCTATGGCGGTAGACATGGAGTTTACTCCTTCCTCATGTCGTACGACGTATGGTCCCAGTATCTAATACAATGAAATGCCCCGAAGAGCGAAATAAACATAATGGAATTTAGTTGGGAGCAGCGGTTATGAAGCCTGCTTATACAAAGCAGACAACATATCCTATGAATGGTTGAACACTACCCAGAGCCTTTTATCAGCCGGAGTAGTGGAACCACCGAATCAAAAATTAAGTAAGAAAACAAAAGAAATTGAAAATGTACCACCGATAACTAAATATAAGTATCGAGCTCAGCGATCTCCAAAATTCGAGTACTGATTGCAAGCGCGGGGAGACGTTTCACTGCCGCCACACTGCACAAGCAACGCCACTGTGCTATAAAAAAAGAGTATGATAATGGAGCTTTGGAAACGGCCGAGCACGACACATACGCAATATTGCAGTCTCGGTTTGAATGAGACTTTTCATGAGCGGTAATGAAATATGCTAGCTACCGCTCACGCCCTCTAGACACGGTGGACATGGAGTATACTCCTTCCCCATGCCGTACGGCGTATGGTCCCACTATCTAATAAAATGAAATGCCCCGAAGAGCGAAATAAACATAATGGAATTTAGTTGGGAGCAGCGGTTATGAAGCCTGCGTATAAAAAGCAGACAACATATCCTATAAGTGGTTAAACAATACCCAGAGCCTTTTATCGGCCGGAGTAGTGGAACCACCGAATCAAAAATTAAGTAAGAAAACAAAAGATATTGAAAATGTACCACCGATAACTAAATATAAATATCGGGCTCAGCGATCTCGAAAGATCGAATGAATAACAGTACTGATTGCAAGCGCGGGGAGACGTTTACTGCCGCCACACTGCACAAGCAACGCCACTGTGCTATAAAAAAGAGTATGATAATGGACGTTTGGAAACGGCCGAGCACGACACAAACTTAATATTGTAGTCTCGGTTTGATTTAGACTGTTCATGAGAGGTAGTGAAAAATGCTAGCTACCGCTCATGCCCTCTAGCCCCTGTTTGAGCAGAACTCAATATTAATAAAATCAATAGTAAAACCTTTTAACCATCCCGAAGATGGCATGCATATGGCATGTTGAACATGGTGTATACTCCTTCCCCATGTCGTACGGCGTATGGTCCCAGTATCTAATGAAATGAAATGCCCCGAAGAGCGACATAAACATAATGGAATTTAGTTGGGAGCAGCGGTTATGAGGCCTGCGGATAAAAAGCAGGCAACATATCCTAAAGACGTATTCTTAACTTATTCAGCTGCCTTCGGCAGCTGACTCTTATATGGCGTTTATATCTGCCTGTGGTTAATAGACTGTGACTCATGTAAGTGGTAATAAGCATGCTTTACAACTAGAATTCCTAGAGAAGTCGTCTGAAAAACTTGAATGGTATAGCACATGTTTTGTAATGTTGAAAGGTTACCATTTCACTTGCTGACGTTTTCTAAACCAGTCTACTGAAAAATGTAGCATGTAATCATTACTATTATATGTATTTCATCGACGAAACATTCACAAGCCTCAATAGTGCAGTTGGTCGAGGCGCCGTGTTAGTGCCCAGAAAGGTAGGGTTCAAGCCTGCTGATTTCCATTTTTTTATATTTTTTTATTTTTTTTCATTATTCTGTTTTGATAACGCAATCTTATAATTACACATGGTAACAGTGAACAGTTTATATGTGCTGTAATGTACACTCTAACGTACACGTATCCCTTACATGTGAACAATTGTATTTCTGTGGTGATGTTTTCTTCTAGCACGTCATGTTACAAGGTAATTAAATATGTAAGGCATGCCAAGGTTTTTTAACAGAAAGAAGAGAGGTCGCCCACATTGATTTAAGATGCTTGGTAGGAAGAACTGATGGTAAAAATCGTAAAGAATGTAAGACAAAAATGTCGTGGCGTGTTTATGTCTCCGTGACAACATTTTTTTTTTTCAATATTGTTTTAACAACCGTGACTTGATATATTATTCTGTTAATGTCTTGTCTCTTGGCAGCTATTTTACGCTTGCGTAAAACCTTGCTTGTCTTTTATTGATATTACAACGAAAAGATGTAAATATTTTAATAACTACAAATAATAACATAGATTCTGCAACGCGTATTTATACATGAAGTAAACCCGACGCAATCGCGCGCTATTTCATCATTTTCAGTCCAAACTGCTGCCCGTAAAGTTATGTTTTTTTGCTTAATTAATTAATTAATTTGCCGGAATGTTCTCAATAGATCAAATTGTTCAAGCCATTGACGGCGCGGGCCGATGGGAAAGAGCGCGTGTGACAGAGATTCGCCAGGATGGAACGAGAATTTCATTTTCTGCAGTGGTCGAAAATCCACGACCGGGTTGCAATATTTGGTGAAATTCGAACGGACATTGATCACGAACTTAACCAAGGTAAACCTAATATTATGTTTCCTTCATCCCTCTCAGAGAGTTCCAGCGCCTTAGTTCGCAAAACAAGCCTTAGTTTTGGATGAACCTGTTCGGCTATGATATTTTGAGATTCCAAATTATAATAATTATGGATTATGAGTATGACCTATCTCCATACCTCTATAACTTATATGGCCGGTATTTTGCTACCTCTTCCCCGCAACACCCCTCCCCCATGTTTTTTTCTCCCGGTACAGCGGTTCTTCAGATAACCCCACCCAAGCTACCAACCCTCATCTCAACCAGCTCTGTTTATTAAAATAGTTCCTAAATGGGATGAGACAGCGATCATCTTCCAAAATATTAACAACTGCAGTATTTTACATGTAAAATTGTACATCGGTTGATGGTTCTACGCTCGGTTGAAAAGGGCAACACGTGGGGCTGACCCTGCAAGCAAGAGACCCTCAGATAAAGTCCCTGTTGGGGTACAATATTTTCACGACCTGTTCTATTTGTGCACAGCTTTCATAACAAAAGTAATAAAATGGAGCTCATACGTTGATAATCCGAGCCATCTTGACCTTCCCAGCCTTTTTACGATTTAGATATTTCCTCTGGCTGTGAAAAGCCGCAAACAAAAGAAGACAAAGAGGCTGTTAGGGTCAGAGAAGGCTCGGATTAATACGTTCACAAATCTTATCAGATCGAAAGTAAATTTGTTCATTTATTATTAAGGTAGTTTTTTTTTCCCGCAAATTGAATAGATTTATTTCATCTAGCTAAGACTAGCATCATATTATGTTAACTTTATACTGTTTCACTGACATTGTTAAGTGTGCGACACTAAGGCGTCGAAGATGTAATCGGGTGCAGTAATTGGAGTTGCGGTGGCCGAGTGGTTAGCATACTTGCCTCTCGACCCAGAGGTCCCGGGTTCGATTCCCGGTGGGGTCACGTCTAAAGTTTTTCAAAACGCACTCCCTCAGAAAGTTACTGTCAAATCTGCCATCATTTGGAGGGGATGCAAAGCCGTCGGTCCCTTATGCAGGGAGAGCCATACCCTGTTCACGTTAAACATCTCACTGAACTTCTATGTTTATCAAATTCAAACAGCCTGTAATACCCTTCCTCGGAAAACGAGGCAGCCGTAATAATCAGAAATGGATTGTGTGAAGTATCGGTAGAAAGAAACTTTAAATGTAAATGATAGCCAACCATATGTCCTTGATTGTTATAGCGCAAGGCAAACACGTTTAATCTTATTCAACAGAAGATTATTTTTTTCCCTCCATGTGGCAGACATTTTTCCCAATCAGGATGCAGCAGTCCCTCAACATTTGAGAAAAGGCATTAATTCTGTGACATTTTTTTGTCTGTCGAGTCGGTTCTTAGCAGTCGGTGATTTTAGAAAATAATGGATGAAAAGCAGAAAATATAATAAAGTCTAGTATTGCCATTTTTACATGATTGATCAAGTCTTATGTCTTTGTCAGAATGAGAAATAATCATGGTTTCTCCCAAATGCAGACTATGGTATCATGAAGTTGGTAAAATCCCACCCTCATTGTCAGGCTTTGGCATCATTTGGTAGACTATAAAACATACATATATATGTAACCGGTTGGCGCTTAAAATAAAGATCTGTGTTTTTTCGGTTCTTGTTTATTTCTTAAAATGTGCAAATAGTTTCACTTTGTTTGTTGCAGGTGACAAGAATTGGACGAGTTCAGGATTTCATACAGGTTTTGATATGCCTGAATGTTTCTGAGCCCATATATGGGAGTCTAATACCGGGTTGTGATACACTTGAAAATAAAAGTGAAATGAACAAATTCAAGATGGTCTCTTCCAACTATTGCTATTTAAAAAAAAAAAAAGTGGTCAACCCCGTGTTTTTGCTGGATAATTCGAGCAACAGACGTCAAGTTTCACAAATAAAGTATTTTAAAGAAAATTGAGGATGTTCCACAGTGGTCCAGAGCGGTCCTTGTACATATGTAGAGCAATGTAAAATTAACTGTGTTGTGAGACGTAAACCAAACCTCATCCGGTTCAGCAGACGCAAACTATAAGAGCAGCTGATTGATGCAGATTTGTGTTTTCTGAAAAAACACATTCAAAATGGAAACAAGTGAGTTTGAGGATTGTTAAACGGCCATAAGTGTGGATGTTAACAAGTATTTAATGATTTTACAGATTAAAATTGACTATGGTGTAAGACATTCGGATTGTATGCTGTACAACAACAAGCACCTTGGATGGAGTTATGCATGAGAAGTGTGGTTATTCTCAGTATGGGAGACAATCCATTCAACTTGGAACAACACACACTCATTTGAACGTTTCCGCAGACATAACAACATATATTTATGTAAAAAGTGTCTCGGGTTTAGTGATTGACCCCTCTACAGTCAGTCGTTAAGCTTCACTTTACACTTGTTTGATGACTGGACTACCTCTTGAGACTCTATGATAGTACCAACTGAAACCCCAACTGAGGTGGGTGTATGAGCTTTCGTCCGTCGGATTTTCTGGTCGTACCCTAGATTGGTTTTCTCTTTAGCTGCAACTTTGGGGTTTCAGTAGGTCCAATCATAGAGTCCAAAGATGTAGTCCAGTCATCGCACAAGTGAAAAGTGAAACGTAATGACTGACTGTAGAGGGGTCAATCACTAAACATGCAGTGCGCTGTAAAACCAAAGGGTTATATCCTTTTCTGACGAAATTCATGATTAAATTTGTAAAGCGGTCAAGAAACCCGTCAGACCTGTAATATATTGATGAAGTATCATCAATATATTACAGAAAAAATCTTTTGAGATCGTTCTGTCGTACGGCGAGAGAGGAGAACGGAAACGTGGAACACAAAACCTGGACTATTTTAAGAAATTATGTTTACTTTAAGTAGTAATATTTTGAATATGGGGCCACATTGAAGGAACGAACGGACTTTTTTAATAACCACATCAATGAAATAGACAGTTTTATAGACCGCCTACACCAGTTGGAATCAACTTGAAACATGTATTTAAAGAAAGATAAAAATATCGGACAGGGCAAGCAGCATTCAGGGAAGACAGTCAACCGCAAAATACAAAAACAAACACACAAACAGGCAAACAAGAATGCAAAAGTAATAAAAAATGCTAAGGGGTTGACAATAGGCTACCATCTTGAGACGGTCATCGGCAACAAAGGCCACTGTTTTTTTTAATTGATTATGAAATTCCTGATTCCCGAAATTAAATTACGAAAGGAAAATCTAGGTCTCGGAGGAAGTAAAGAGGGGTTAGCGTTATAAAAGTTAATACGTGTATTTATAATTTTAAGAATTGACTTTTCCAAGTAGGAAGCGAGTTTGGGTCCGCATGTTCTCTACGACACAATTTTATACTAAACTCGTATCAGGGCACGACAGGCATTAAAATCAATAATTGTAGGTAATCTATATTTAGGACCTTTCGAAAACAAATGCCGAATCCGTTTATCAACAATATCAAAATAAATTACCAGTGATGACATGACCTGCTGGAGAATAGCACAATTTTGATGTGTTACATTCACATTCCTTACTAGTGTTATTTACTATATCAAGGTCAGTTAACATGACATTTGGACAACACTAAGATGGAACATTGTTGAGTATAGCAAGAATATTCCTAATTTTTCTCA
The DNA here is from genome assembly GCA_037043455.1 of Cyrtodaria siliqua. Classification (NCBI taxonomy): domain Eukaryota; kingdom Metazoa; phylum Mollusca; class Bivalvia; order Adapedonta; family Hiatellidae; genus Cyrtodaria; species Cyrtodaria siliqua. Next base: position 501,160 of record JAWPHD010000213.1, read on the forward strand.
TTTATCTTACAAATTAAGCTTTACAACGATTAAACTGAAAACGTAAACATTATTTACATTTCAGTATCGTCTATTCTTCTCAGAGTTTATTATATATAGAAATGGCCGGTCCAGAAAAAGGCAAATAACCTTTAATAACGTAGTGTATCGTAAACTGAATGAATTAATAAACAATCAGGACCTTTGCCTAGAACAATACATTTAAGATAACTGCAGATAAAGCAGCTAATAATATAATTATTGTTTGACGCCTACATTACGTCAATGTTTTATTCCTGGAACTCGGCAACACCAATTCGTATACTCCGGTTAATTCTACTGAGGATGATGTTGTTTCCGCACATATCACTCGGTGCACTATTTTCAAGGCTGGTGTAGACGATAAGCAAAATATAAACTGCCTACTATGTACTCGATTAATAAAATACATAAAAAGCCATATAGGACCCGCTTTATTTCAAGTTATAGTGCCTGCACCTCAACAAACATCTCCAAACGTTTAACTTCTTGTCAAACTATATTGTGATAAAACTTATGAAAACTTTGGGATTAATTTATTTTGGTCTATAATAAAATCAGGAGATGTCCTTGATAACATTTTCAATAAACGTCAATTTTCATCAATAAGCACTTACGACTTCTCTACCCTATAAACTACCTTACAGCATCACCTTATTAACGACAAGCTTATTGCGCTCATTCCAAAAACATTCGCTAGGAAAATACTACATTTATGGCCTGTAATAATATTAAACCGTTTTTCACTAACGGCAGTTTAGTTCAGAAAATTACACTTTGTGGACTTGCCATGACGGTTGTGGAACCACCGTTTGTAGACACATTGTTGGTATCCCTATTGGTACGAACTGTGCACCACTTGTCGCAGATTTGTTTTTATATTGCTATGAAAGCGATTTCATGTTGAGTCTTTCACCAGATACCCCGGCAGAGTTTTGAAGCCTTTAATGACACCTCTTAGTATCTGGATAACATATTGAGCATTGACAACCCTTTCTGTCCAATTATGGTTAATAATATTTATCCTTAAGAACTTCAGCTTAACAAGGCTAATATTTCTAATACTAACGCTTCTTTTCTTGATTTAGATCTCTATATTGAAAATTGTGAATTTATTAGCAAAATCTATGACAAGAGAGATGATTTTAATTTTGACATAGTTAATTATCCCCACCTAGATGGGGATGTTCCCCCAGCATCTTCTTATCGGGTCTATGTGTCTCAGCTTATTCGTAATCTTAAGTCGCCCCGCACATCCAATCAATATTGATATTTTTACATCCTACAGGGATTGTATGACATTCATTGAACCAGTTTTCCTTAAACACATGTGTTTCATATACCACGTTGATTAATTTTGCCTTTTCGTTTGTCTGTTTGCGTGTTTGTTTTTGTGTTTTGTGATTGACTGTCGTCTTTGAATGCTGCTTTCCCTGTCCGATATTTTTATCCTTCTTTTTATAACTAAAAAGCTACTCCATCAGGGTTACCCTTACCATAAACTTCGTAAACATTTGCAAAATTGTATTATCGTAACAATGATCTTCTTTCCAAATATAAAAGCAGTTTAAGGACTCTTAGTCGACAAGGACTATCACAACCTGACTTCTATGGTTATCTGATTTACGAACTTCGTAAGGTTCTTGGTCATGATCACTTTCATACTTCCTTTGTTAAACTTGTTTTCATTTTGCAACGTACTGCATGCTTGGAGGTGGACCCTTTTACAGTTCGCCACTACGCTTTCCTCTTTAATTGTACGATGACCGGACAGGCTGTGGACACTATGATGACGCCTACCTTAAGCCCATTAGGACGGCGGCGTTTGATGTTTGTCAGCGGTCTTGTCGTGCCCTGAATGGTTTATTCTCTTGTTGCTCTGTCTTCTGCCAAGTCATTGAGTACCTTCTTTGTGGCTTTCTATGCTATTTTTTTGTATTTATATATACACGAGCATCTAGGAGTTTTACTTATATTGCCTTTTAACGCTGCTTTGGGTTAAAGAATATTTCATGGCGGGGATTTCTTTATTTATACTGTCCCGTTTAATTGGGATGACAATAGAGTAAGTGTGAGGTTTGGTGCACTCAAGAACCTGGTTTAAACCCCAAGTGGCCTTTTGGCCACTGACCGTTCCAAGGCGGAAGCCCTATTGTCAACCCTTTTGTGTTTGTGATGTCGTTTGAATTTTTTATTACATTTGCCTTCTCGTTTGTCTGTTTGCGTGTTTGTTTCTGTGTTTAGTGGTTGTCTGTAGTCATTGAATACTACTTTCCCTATCCGATTTTTATATCTTTCTTCCTTAGATAATAACAATAATAATGTTGACGTGAGCCATATCATATAAAAATGATTATGCGTGGTCGATATCATTTTCATATTCATATATTCTATAAAGTCATTATGTGTTATGCTTTACTGGACCGCTTCCGTCGAGTGTCTACGCTTCTTCCTCACCGACGGTCTCAAACTGTTATTTAGAAAATATTTGTTATATATGCCATTAATAGTCTGACCAGTTGGGACAATGTGCGACGTCAAAATACCTGTGGATTTCAACATGAAAAGAGTCGGTGATAGAAATATGCCGTCCTTACAATTGCTCATCTGAAATGTATGTAACACCGACTTTAAATCGCTGCACACACCGTTTAAACTGTTTTAGATGATAGAACACAGGTGTCGCAAGCTTCCATCTGCGATTCAAATATATATTTCCCCCTTACTTTTCTCGCAAAACTTAAATTTGTATATATGCACGTTGGTCACTGTCGCTTACCGCGTCCATGGCGTTTGATGTGCGTGCCGATTCGTCACATCAAAATGACGTCATTGGTTATGATGTCATTAATTTGTACCAATCAAATCGGCGAGAAATCGGTATGCATGATTGACCCTATTTCATGAGCAATACTCCACTAGTTATTTAGATATAAGACCAATGTCACTATTTTATTGAATGAACCTCCTATGTCTCACAAACACGTGGTAGTACTAAGAATAAAAGCATTTACAATAGATTGGCAATGTTCAATAAACGTATATAGCTCGGACCACTTAACGGTAACGCATGGTAAACCTACCCAGTAACTGCTAGCTGTAGCAGAGGTGGATATTTCTATTTCGTGTAGGATTGATGCAACATTTAAATGAAGTACTGTTCTGGAGAAGGATGAGTATTTTTTAGCAATCTGATATTGTTCATAATCTACATTTATGAGCTGCTCTAAACTGGACTGGTTGTTCAGGTGTCTGGACTGTCTACACATCTGTGTCAATTAGTCTTTAAATATGATAGCCACTATCACATTGGCGATCGTTTAACAGAGGGAGAGCCTACTATTTATCATATCGATCTGTATAATTCCGCCGAGAAACAGGGGGCATAGGATCAAATCTTATCTCGGCAGTTACTTTCCTATCCCGTCAGTTGTACCTCTTTTGATGACGTCAGCACCTCCTTTAATGACGTCAAGATATATTTGATGACGTCTGGTTATTTTCGAACGGAAAAAATCGAAAAGGATAAATTAAATGATTTTAAACGATCAACATGATAAATATAATAGCATGTTAGTGACTGATTATATCCATTTTATTATGTTTGGCACGAATAAAAACAATCTCATTAAAACCATATATATCTACCAACATAATAACAAATAGATTGGACACTACGAAAATTATCTAAATTTCAACTGGCACAGTGCGAACATTTTACAAAATATTTCCCATCTTTAAACACGCATTTAATGCAGAGTTTTATAGATACAAGTTTTATTCATGCTAAATCCCATCACAAATTTAATTTTCTTTCCAATGATAGTATTTTGTTTTCTGTTACATGTAAAGCAAAAAAGGAATATGACGGAAACTTTGACTATGTCAAACATTTGATTTTTAAGAGATAAGCGAACAATTATGACATTTTTAACTTTAAACATCATTTTGTACAATTTATTATTTTGAAAATAAAAATGACTTATTATAATCCCATTTTGCTATTCACTATGATTCTTTTAAATGTATTCTCATCACAATCAGTGAATAATTGAAAGAGGAGATAGAAGGAAAAGTTGCCACGTGATAATTTGGTTTCTTCATTGGTTAGTTTATTAATATGTCTGTGATATATCCTAAGTATGCTTCCTGACCACTTTACAAAAGTCAGGAAGTTCGTCAGAAAAGGGTATGACCCTTTAGTATTAAAACACACTGCGTGTTTAGTGATTGACCCCTCTACAGTCATTCACTACGCCTCACTTTTCCCTTGTGCGATGAATGGACAACCTCTTGTGACTCTATGATTGCACCTACTCAACCTCCGACCAAGGGATGTAGGTGCATGAGCTATCGTCCCTCGGGTTTTCTGGTCGTATCTAAGATTGGTTTTCTCTTTGGCTGCAACTGCTGTGGTTGTTTATTTTGGATACATTCTGAGATGTTTCTTATTTTGTATTTTATATAGATTAACAACAACATCTTAGTGTTTCTTTTGTTGTTTTTATGGACTTTATTGGTAAAGAATTCCTTTTGATGGGGTGTAGTTTTGTTTACACTGTCTGTTCTATTTGGGCGCTGAAGACAGGATAATAGCGATGTATCTCGGTTCATAGCACTACAGTATATTCTTTATTTTAGTTGCTAAGCTCTCCAATGGTATTATTAACAATAATACAGTGGTATTATTAACAATAATACCATGATCAGATTATCCGTCTGTAGTATAGGCTCGATTAATCCTGGTTGCAGGCACCAGAAGTTTTAATGTAATATAGCGACGATTAATCCTAACTCAAGAATAGTCTTTAATATGTTTTTTATTAAACTACTATCTAATTATATTTCACAATAAAACTATACAGAGTTAAAAACCAGAGTAAATATTCAACTTTGATTAAATGTACAAGTTACAATTCGTAAGCAGTTCTAACGTTCAAAAGTGCGAGCTTAGCCGTCAAAATGAATCTGAATTAATATCTATCAATCTGTAAGTATCTCTGACCAGTCTATAAGAATCTGCACCGTACATATGTAAGGATCTGCCGAACGAAGGCAATCTCGTATCTTATATAGCGTGGCTATGTCCCACCTTTGAACTGTCACGTGTACCCTCGACCATGAACTCTAACCTTCGAAACTGGTTCTAGGACGCCAAATTTGGGGTCGATCGTACAAATCTCCTCTTTTTGGAGTAAACAAAATATTTAACTTACTTTCCAAAATGCTGATACAGGGTATTTATATAATTCTCCCAAAGTTGCCCCGGTCATTTGGTTGTTTCAACAGACAAACCTCTACTTAACTAAAGGTTATGGTCATACTGTTACTAAATATATACTTGATTGGATTAATTAACTTTCATGCGCATCAGTCATGAACTTTCGGAGGAAATGGTCAAACCCAGGCCTCTACACAAACAACGTAATTAAGCTACTTCTGAGACAAATGACAGAGGCCGTGAATGAATGTTGGTCACCTAGTTTTTCATGTTCATGTTATGATCATCCATGGGTGCAATATAATATCTTACTTTAAGACCCCGAAGCTCACTATAACACACGTCTAGTTATAATTACCGTTTGTTTATATATATAAATATGTATAGTTATAATAAAATATGTCGACAATTAATTTAGAAACAATGTTTAAACAACCTGCATCCTTCATGACCTTTTATATTTGACTTAACATATTCTATCTATGTTTAACACATTGTAGGCTATTTAGAGCTACCCAAAAAAATGGAGGAATGAAACAACAAATCCGAGAACCTGCCATATCCGTGTTAACGAATAGATTCCAATGGTTATTTAGCGTGCCCAGGTTGACAAGAACGCCCCATTTACGTCAAGACCGCCCCATTTACGTCAATACCGCCCCATTTACATTTCAATCTAATGGAAGAGGCTTTGGAAAAGTGTCCTTTCCAAACCACCGGCAAAACTCAGCGGCGCCGGTCAGGCTTGAACCCGGGTCTTCCGGTTTTAAGTACACCGTGCTATACACTGGACCATGCAAGCCCTTAAAAGTACTTACACATGCATTTTAATTAGTCACCGATGAGCAGTTTAATATATACGTAAAATATTTATCAGGTGAGTCTGGAAAAACTGAAAATGAACCCCAAGGCTGTGCCTAGGGCATCAATAGTTTCGTGCCGAACATGATAAAACTCATTCATGATGTAGTTGTTAACATCATGTGCTGAAGCGAGAAAACGCAGTTTACGTACATAAACATAACATTTTACATATACATTACACTATTATAGATTAGACGTTCCCATTCTATTTATCATGTTGATCGTTTAAACTCATTTAATTTTCTTTGCCATTTGTTGCCGTCAAAAATACACAGACATCATCAAATAAACCCTGACCTCATCAAAAGTGGTGCTGACATCGTCAAAAATGTTGTACCTGATGGGATAGGAAGTAACTGCCGAGTTAAGATGTTATCTGGCAGCACCTTCTTTCTCAGCAGAATTCTACAGATCGACAAAATACGTTATTGCAGTTCTAACACTATATAATCATTGCACAATAACTATCAAAAAACAAGCAAACTAACTATGGAGATACAGTTGTTTTGAGATGAAATCCTACTTTTTGTACTAATTCAATTTGACTAAAATATAAATTAACATCGGGCCAGTTTAATTAATGTATATGCGAGACGATGGACTTTACATATAAATCTTGAGTTATTTTCAAATATATGTATGTAAAGTTATTAGATTACAATATAGTGCGTTCCAGCCTCAAAAGAGCATTTGTTCTAGAAAACTATTGCACTAAAAATGTACCTGTATACAAAGAAATATAAAAAGATCGGACAGGGAAAGTAGCATTCAAGGAGGACAGTAAACCTTCAAAACACAGAAACAAACTCGCAAACAGACAAACAAGAAGGCAAAAGCAATAATAAATGCAAACGACATCACAAACACAAAAAGGGTTGACAATAGGGCTACCGCCTTGGAACGGTCAGTGGCAAAGTAGGCCACTGGGGATTTAAACCGGTTCTAGGGTGCACCAAACCTCGCACATATGCGAGACGATGGACTTTACATATAAATCTTGAGTTATTTTCAAATATGTGTATGTAAAGTTATTAGATTACAATACTTGGTATATATTAAGCAGTTTATGTCCTGCGAACATATAAGCGTGTGTTACCCTCGCTGCAATGCATTGGCATGTTAGCAAACTATACCAGAGTTTTAAAATTCGTTCAAATCAATTCCGAAAATAAATCCAAATTGATCCAAATTCGGTTCAGGCTCGGATATAATGCACGATCCCTGGACTACTAAGCCAAACTTCTTACAATATGACAACGGTTACAACGGTCCTGCGTTACAATGTATCGCTAAACCGAAGGAATGGATTTTGGTCACCGACTCACCAGTCCTGCGTCAAAATTGATCGTTAAAATGAGGGATATATTAAGTTCATGTCGCCATCAGTCTTCAGTTAAAACTAATCGATTAATTTATGGATTTAGCTTATTTCGCGTTAGCCTCTGAGCCTATGTTGTGGACAATACATTAATGTACGTAAGGGATGTAACGTTGTTACATCGAGAATAACCTAATAACGGATAGTTTGTTTGTGGCATGAATAATATTATACCAAACGAAAGTGTATATCAAACTTTTTTAATCCAACGCGCTTATCTCCATTACTATTATTGATATACTGTTGTAAGTTAATAGAGTTGTCTATGTTTGAAATTGTATGAAACATTTTTTTTAATATATATATAAATACAAATAAAAATGATTTCTAAAGAATTTAAATATAGCTCAGATGCTCACTGCAATTTAAGTACTTTTAGCAAGAAAGTGATAGATATAATGAATCAAAACATAGTCATTACATCCAACGGTAAAGGCTTTAAAGCATCATTTCCAAATGTCTTTGAAAAATACAAGCTCCCAATATGTTAAATCAGATGATATAGTCCAAAGATGGGAAACAGATTGGATGTTATTTTGGCAGAACCGGTTGAATTTTGCTATTTGGTGTGGGACAACTGGGTGTGGTATTGATTTCAACAATCATCTAAAAGCTGATGCCCTTGTTGGTTCGTTATTTCGATTTCATGTCTATTACCAAGTCAGACAAATATTGTTTGAGATGAGTGTAGCAATGCCGCAAGACTCAAATTGGAATGCGTTTAATAACACATTTAACCGAAACGCATACGAGAGAATATGCAAGGAGTTTAACGTCTACTTAAATTCAGACTGGAGACAGAAACAAAGCTATAATAATGGGCTAGGAACAATTTATAATTACTGGACAAATATTGGTTATCATCCTTTGATAAATTCTGTATACGACAACAAAACGATGAGTTTCACAGTCTATAAGAGTGATAAAACATATCATATTGATTACATTGCACAAGGATCTGAGGCTGACAATAGTTGGTCTACTTTTATAGTAGATAGTTCTGTGGTATTTACAAGAGCTGGAGTAGAAAGAATCAATGACAGCATAAGAACATACTGCTGGGCAATTCTTGGCTCACAATCACAAACAAGAACAGATATACTTGGAACTGGAATGGCATTTGATGCACAGAAACAATTTTTAGCAAATGTAGAGGACGCAATAAATAGCCCCATCGACTTGCCCAGTCAAATAACAGATATGAAAACACCCTAAAATATGCGAGAAGTAAAGTAAATTTTGTTAATGGGAGTGGATTGTACATGTCTCCCAGTGACATGGAATTAAGAATTGGAACAATACAAGACTACAATAATGAAATTGCAATAGCAACCGATGCACAAGCATTAGGATTGAATACTGATGTAAATATAAAACCAGTACCACCAAAAATATTTCAACCTTTTCAAAGCACCACAACAAACAAATTTTTGCCGGACTTTGATAAATCATCAATACAAAAAACTGTGGAGCATAACCCACCAGAAATAAAAAAAAAATAGCGATTGAACATGAAAATAACAAAACAACTATAATTGTTAGTACTATAGTAATAGGTCTTGCTGCATTACTTATTTACGAGATTTACTGAACCACTCTTTGGCTGCCACATGCAACAACCCGGAAACAAACACAAGCAAAGCCCATAGATTGTTACCAAGCCAATTAATAACATTACCTGTTGCAGATAAAAGCCAAGATACTATTGCACCAATAACTCCTGGAAGTGCTGCAGCAGCTTTACCAGCTAGGTTGGCAAGGAGCTTTGTTTGTGTTTCAACATCAGGACGCTCCTCCACATCCCAGTCATAATATAATATCTCTATGTTATCCATTGATGTCTCTCTGTTATCCATAATATGTGATAAATCTTGTAATGGAATAGCATCCATATTATCTGGTAAATTGTTTCTTGTGCTCTGCAACGCTTGTCGAGCTCTCTGAGATAATTTTGTTTTACTGTTATACTCTGGCAAATTCAAAAATTGTCTTACTGCCCTTGTTCCCCCAGAGCCATATTCTTTTACCAAAGAACCAAGAGCAATAAATGTTGCATCACCTTGCCTGGAAGTCATTCTTATTTCTTTATCACCAACAACCCAGTATAATGTTTTACCATCATCTGATACTTTAAACTGGTTATAATCCATTTTGTGCGGTGCAATGTTATATCGTTTTTCTATTTCATTATAAAAGGATTTTACAAGATTTTTCTTGTGTGCTTCAAGTTCGGATTTTTTTAACTCCACACGAAGGTCAGCAATATGGTCGCTTTGATTAAGAAGACTTCTTTGAACAGGCTCATCAGGCACCATAGGTAAATCTTCATCATCATAATACTCATCGTAATCATCGAACGTAGGATTGTCATATTCAAATCCTCCTTCAGCTATTGTTTATTTTATTTAATTTTAATAAATATATTTAAAAAAATAAAAACAATGTCAGCTTACGGAAACAAACTCAACCCTCATAGAAAACTAAGAGAACCTTATGGTGCCAAGGGCATCCGCACAAGTGTAGTAATAACTAATAATCCATCAACAATAGACCAAAACCAGCAACTGCTTGTGAGATTTCCCAATCTAAGTACTAATGATGTAATAGTTCCACGTACTGCTCGTCTTGCCTTTGAAATAGAACTTAAAAGCACCAAAGACCCCAACGCTACTCTAGACCAGAATCTGGGTAGAACAATTGTAAAAGAAATGACAATTAGAATAAGTGGCAATGGATGACAGTGATATATATCATTGTTATAGAGATTTATGGAAAAGCCCTACCGAACGAGTAAACATAGCTTACCAAGGTATTGGTAAAGCAAACATGTTAAAACATAGAGTTGGTGCGGAAGATAAATCCTCAGACACTGAAGATGAAGCTATAGCAGCAGCTTATGGAAATATATTTTGTATTCCACCGGACTTTGAAATGTTAGAAAGTCATATGCCATTTTATCAAGCGGGGCTTGGTGATAGGTTAGAATATGAATTAACGTTTAACAATTATAACAAAGTTATCAAAAGCAGTGATGCTGATGCATCTTATGTAATACAAAATATCTGCTTGGAATTTGATATGGTTAGTGATGTTGAATTAGCCAGACAAATAAGACAGCAAACCAATGGTAAGATAGTATGTATGTATGATCGTATCTTGCGACATAGAATAATACAAGCAAACAAATATAATACCCTTTGGAATATCAGCACGGAGCATGAAAGGTATTTTAACGCTGTTTGAAGACCCAGAAAGAACAGACACGGAATCCTTTTACAACCCAAAGATTGAAAAGGTTGAAATGACAATAGAGGGCGTACCAAATCAGTTGTATAGTCAGGGTATGAAGGCATATCATCATTGGGATGAAATCAACAAATATTTTGCCTTGACATCAAAAAGAAACAAAGAGATGGACATATAGTGGCTAAGGACTTAAACTTTACCAATGTTTCTCTTGAGACCTATCTAACAAAATCATATGCTTTGTGGCTTGACCTTAGAACATGCGATGACAATTTATTACACGGTAGTGGAAGAAAAATAGAAAACGGTAGTGAAGGCATAACAATACTAATAAATAAAAAAGCAGATGTAGATCAACCTTTAAATATTTATATATATATAATACAAGATGCGCAAATCAATTTTGAAGATGGAAGATTCAAAGATTCAAAGAAGTACGATACTAAATATCCTAAATATCCTAAATTTCCACACAGTGCCATTATCCGCGGTCAGACAGGCTGCGGTAAAACAGATTTTGTTCTTGACATACTTGAACAAGAGCATGTTGGAGGTTTTGAACATATAATTATATTGTGTCCAACCATAGAGTGGAACGAGGCTTATAAAAATAGACCCTGGATAGGAGATGTAAGACACGCAAAAGATAAAAAAGCCCATATTATACATCATTGATAATTGCTCCGCCACAAACGAATTAACAAAGAAAAAGGATATGTTATCAGAGTTGGCATTTTCTGGTCGTCACGCTAAACAATCAGTGTGGGTCATTTCACCGAGATATAATTCTGTATTAAAAGATTTGAGGGAGCAAGCAAAATGGTTGTGTATGCTTTACACTAAGGACAGAGATAGTTATGAAAATTGTTTGAGAGAGAATGATGTTATTTCGACGCTAGAGGAGAGAACCAGAATAAGAAAAGCTTAGCAATGACTAAATATTCCAAGTAAATTTTGAGGACTGACCAACAAACTGGTTATTGGGTTGAATAATTTTTGCAGTCGCGTGACATTGTAAATGTACAATTTTTTGTTAAATAAGTAATTAAAAGTATTTTTAACAACTAATTTATCAGTTTGTATTGCAGCACAATGCTAATTAGATTTTTAATAATTTATTTTAAAAAAATAATCATATAAAAAAAATGGCAACAAGTATTGACGGAAAACAAATTGTAAATATGGTGTATCACGCTGGAGTGGAAACACTTTTAACTGTTGGATATTCTGAGATTGGCAAAAAACTACTAAAAAGACCAGCACCTAAAGTAGATTTTAATTATGACAGATGTTGGGATGCTGTCTGTGGATATAATGTTAGCAATGGCTATACAGGATATGTTGATTAAGCAAGGTATTATTCCTGCGGATATTATGAAATAATTTAAAAAATATATATAAAAAAATGGCAAGCGCAGTAGCAATGATGATAGGTGGCGCATTAACAAACGCATTGGCGTTTAGCGGTTCAAATTATTTCTTTTCAAAAATGGGACGTCATTCAGATGAGGAAAGACAAAGGCATGACAAAGCCGTCGAACAATTGGAAACAGCACAAGCGGCGTGGAATAACAAAAGAACAGAGAGATTGGATTTTATTAATAAGCAACTGCAAAAGGAGCATCATGCAGAGCAGACATTTGATAATGTGGACCAGGCTATGAAGCAGTATTATTATATAACTGATAAACAGTTGCTTTTTGAACCGGAGCCTTAGTTGAGTGATTTCTATACACCATCTCTGGATCAACAGAATAGAGAAATTACGTTTATTGTGGTGGGCATGGCTGCAACTGGATTTATGGCGTATAAATTGATTTCATAAAAAAATAAGAAACTATAATCAATTTGGAATGACTAAGTCATATGCATGATACCTATTTTTTGTTGTTCATACATGGTTTCAATCCAAGAGGTCGAATATAATATGGTGGTTTAACACTCTTCTCTATTTTATTTTTAAGATGATCAGGCGCCCATACTTCGCCGTTGTCTAATACTGTCAATACCATGGATGAACCATATTCAGTATCCAGTAGTTTTGTATCTGTAATAGTGTATATTTTATTTAGTTCCAAGTCTGTCCATTTTTTTGTGCTATTTTGATTTTGCTCTTCAAGCAGTTGATCAAATCGTGCAGTTGTGATTTCCATTTTTTTCTTTTATAGTTATATAAATTTTAATCTTTAGTAAAAAAAATGGGAAAGATTTATTACAGCGCAAAAGGATTTTGTAGAGGTTGCTCAGCAGTTCAAAAATTGGCAAAAGAGGCTGGTGTCAGTGAGAAACAGGCATTAGAATTTTTAAAAAAACAAGCAATGTGTCAGATTTATTTACCCGCATCAGAGAAAATAATTAGACCCAGGTTTTATGTTTCCACTAAGAATGGAGTGCATCAAGCTGATTTGTTATTTTACCGCATGATACTTTTGGCTTTGGTCGTGGCCGCAGAACATATAAATATTCATTGACTGTGGTTGATATTGCGAGTAGATAAAAAGAAGCAGAGCCACTGAGTTCCAAGGATAGCAAAGAAGTTGCCAAAGCATTTCAAAATATATACAGTCGGCATTTAAAATATCCAACGTTATTACAAGTTGACCCAGGCAGAGTATTCATGGGTGCAGTATCGCAGTTGATGGCGAAACATAATGTAAATATCGGACGAGGCAGAACAGAGATACACAGAGACCAAGCTATAGTGGAAAGATTTAACAGAACATTAGCTGAAAGATTGTTTGGTTATCAGTATGCTAAGGAAATAGATTCACAAAAACGTAATAGAGAATGGTTAAAACGATTACCAGAAGTTGTCAAAGCAATAAATGTGGAAACAAAAAAGCCTCCTCCTGTTGAAACAAAAACATTAAAAGATGATCCTATCTGTATGAATGCCTGTGTAAGATATTTATATCAACCTGGGAAACAAGAAGGTGGAAGACGTAGAGCAACTGATCCAATGTGGAGTGTAGATATTCACAAGATTAAAAGTTTTATGGTGACGCAAGGTATAAGAGTATATTATTTGAAATCACCAGCGCCTCAAAGAGGACTCGTCAAAGAATAACTACTTATTGTTCCTGCTGATACCCAAACGCGTATGTCTTTATAAGTTTTTATAAAACCCATGTGCATCAGTTTTAATACCGTCTGGTGCTATGTATCTTTTTGAGTAAAATGGTGACAGTGTTACTTTGTTTACAGTTATGCCATATATCTAATGCTTTATTGAGCGTATCATATTCATTTCATGGGTGTAATTTTTCTTGCCAAACAATGCATCCTTGTAGTTTCCAAAGTTTATATATTTTTCTATTACATATTTTTTTACTCCCTTTGCTTTCTTAATAATCTGCTCATCCGCTCTCAAAATAGAATATAGTTTGGGTCTCAATCCAACATACTCAGCTATAGCAACACCAGCACACTCATCTTTCATCTTGCCTATTACTTTTTTATTTGTATCATCGTGCAGTGGATGGTTTTGCAAATAATCACTAAAGTCATACTCATCTTTCATTTCATCCATGTCTTTGTACACATCTTCTGTTTTGATGTCTACCAGCAAGCTGTCAGTGTCTGTGTATAATAAAGTACATTTATCTCCGTACCTTTTCTTTAGAGTATTATAGTACCAATCATACATCAAGTGCTTTGATAAATCTAATACTGACATCCCAACATAGACTGGTTTGTTTAATGTTAATTTTGTTTTGTTTACATGTATTGCTGACAGTTAATCTGAACATTTTATACGCCTGTTAAAGTTGGGTTTGGCTAGTATTTTTCTTATCTTTTCATTTTCAGAACCGTCAGTTCTGACTAGTTTTATATCAATCCGCTTGCGTAATTTTTCCATTGTTTTGCCAAACAGAGAGTTGTTCATAAGTTTGTAAAAATCTTTTTCAAAGGGTGATTTAGCTTGTTTTCTAAAATCGGTGTTTAAACGAATATATGATTCCATCCATGTTTTTTTATTAAATTCTACTACTCTTTGTATTTTCTTTAGTTTCATGCCTAAAGATAAATACAGTTGCAGGTTTTTGTAATGTAACACATATTTTTCTTTGTCCATAAGATTCGGGACTAGTTGTTCTACATTTAACATGCTATTATTTTCTTACAAATCTGTCTGGTATTCAGACAACCATTCTTTTTTCACTGCTAGTCTTTCCGGTGCAAGTGGATAGTCATTGTGAGCTTCATGGAGTTCTTTAGGATGTTCCAAATCAACTTCAAGTATTTGTACTTTGCCAGGTTTTGGTTTAGAATATGTTCCTTTCTTGTTTTTGGCTTTCCAAACAAAGCCAGAATATGGAAGTGGCTGACTCATTGAATGTCCATAAAGGTTATTTTCATCATAATACATTAAGTGGTTGTTTTCCTTGTCAGGGTTTTAATCAGCTACGTGTGGATTGTTTGCTTTGGCATATCTTTTTGATACCATACTAATTCCACCATGCATACCTTTTTCTATGAATAAGTGCATGTCAATGTCTGTCAAACGTTCTAGTTCTATCTTTGAATGTTTAAGTAAAGCATCCCAAGATAATCCAGGTGCTGTATAGTAATGTAAAGCATCAAGTTTATATGCACTCCTACATGTTTTTCTAAAAGTTTGAAACACATCTGCTAACAGAGTTACATCAGTTTTTAGATATAAATTATGATAGTCTCCAAGAGTTTTACAGTTAAACTCTTTCCATATTTTTTGAGCATGTTCGTAATCTTCGGGACTTATACTTTCATCTCTGAGACTTCTGTAAAACTGTTCTAAAGGTGGTAATTGCGTTTCCTTAAATCTTTCCACACTGTCTATATATTCGTATGGATAAACACCTTTACGCAAAAGTAAATTTGTTTGTTCTCCAAAATGATTTTTAGTAATTTTGAAATCAGATTTGTCTGTTGCTTTAACCAATTTTTCCAGAGACGAAGCCATAAACTAAAAGCTATCCAAGAACCTAAGTTGTCCTATGCTAAATGATATATATTTTTCAGCATTGTTTGGGATGCATGTAATATTACCTGACATTTTATGTATTTTTTGCATGATGAGATGACTGTCATATCCTTTGAGGTTATGGAATACAACAGGGATGATTGTTTTATTTGGTTTTATTTTCAGTTTCAGGTTACAGTTTTTATGTGCTGCACCTCTGTATTCACCTGTGAAATGACAGTGGTCTCTTACTTTGCCGTTTTACCGCATTTCTTACCAATTTCATTCCCGCATATCCAACATTGTGTTGCTTTTTCATCATCTTCCTCATTTGGTTGTGTCATGATTAATGGTTTTGGGTGAGCAAATATATTATTAATGTTGATCTTCTCACATTCTAAGTGATTTAAAAACTTTTCAACAACATCTTGACCTCTGTAAATAACAGGTTTTTCAGCTTTGCCATCATATCTAACAACTTGGTATTCAAAACCACAAGCTTCGTGTACATTTTGAATTTCAGATTTCTTTCCAAATTGTTTTAATTGTGGTTTAATTATACTCTTAAAATCAGTATATATTGCATAAGGCACATGCATCTGATTTTGATGATTTTTAAATTTTATGTGATTTTTACCTTCTTGCGTCATTTCTATTCTTCAAGAATTTTTGTTGATACCTTCTTTGTGTTTGGTAAGTAGTCCTTTTCCAGAAAAGCCGTGAAGGCAACGATCGCAGAAGTAAATTTGACCTTTATGTTTGTTTGGTCATAGAGTAGTCTATTCAGATTTTTAATCCAGCAATATTGATATTTTGTTATTTTTGTTGGTTTGTCGAGATAATCTTCATTATTTGGATCATTCTCTGATTCTTTTTCAACCTCAATTTCTTCAGATATTAAACTTGAAGCAGATTAATTCGCTCAATATCTTTTGGTTGTTCTGATATTTTATATGGAAAAACAGTTACATTTTTATTTGTTCCTGTTGTGATATATCTGTAAACGTTGATATCAAGGTTGTTTCGTTTCTCTACTTTGGGAATTTGAAAAATTGGAGTGGGAAAGTCAATACCATCCATATTCAACTTACCCATGTGCTTTTTATAACTAGATATCCTATTTGGATTATTTTTATCAGGCCACAAAGCAGAAATCAATGCCACTTCCAAGCACTTATTATCTTCATTTCTAACATTAATTATTGCTTTCTTATCAACTAGTGCTTTGGGTAGAGGAATATATGAAGAAACTTTTAATGGTTCATGCTTTGCAATATTCAAATAAAACTTAACACAGTGATCAATCTCCAATCCTGATGCTGTGTTTGTAAATCTTTCAAGGCTCTCTTGTATATTTGCAGATGATTCATCGTAAAACTCATTTATTTTTTCAGAGTTTAAGATTGCATTTTGTTCGCTGTGTAATACTGCTGTGGTGTAATTTTTAATAGCACAATCATCTATGAATATATTTACAGTAAGACCTAATTGAAACTTTAATCCATTCATCTCTGTTAGCTCTTTGCTTATTTGTTTTGCGATAATGGATTTTTTATCACGAAATAGTTTTTGAGGGTCTTTGTATTCCTCGGCAGATATCACGTATGCTTTAAAATGACCACACATTGGTTTGTCAACCAGTTTTAAATTTTTATCTTTAAAAACTTGTTTTAGTTCATTTATAACATTTCTTGTAATTTGACATGTTTCTGCTTTTTGATCATTTATAACATTTTCTTGTAATTTATCATATTTCTGCTTTTCTCGTTTACGTTGTTTTTTAGCACGTCGTCTCTTGAGTAAATTTTCTAATGTTTGAGATTTAACCTCTTTTAGAGTTTCCTTTGGAACTTCGCTTTATGAAATAACCTATCAGATAATTGACCTCAAGATATGATATCGAGCAATTGAAATATTCAGTGAGTCGCCTACAAGAAAAACTTCTCAACAAGGTATGTCGTATACGATAAATCAAATGATAAGGGATCATCAACTGTTACTGTAGTACATGTAGTATAGTGATATAATTCAAATAAACATAATCTGTGACATGATCGCACAATCGTTTTCGTCTAAATTCGCCTTTAGACAGGCTGTGGACCCTATGATGACGCCTACCTAAAGCCCATTGGGACGGTGGCGTGTGATGTTTGTCTATGATCTTTCCTGTCATGCCCTTAATGGTTTATTTTCTTGTTGCTCAGGCTTCCGCTCAGTCATTGAGTACCTTCATTGTGGCTTTCTAGGCTATTTTTCTTTTTTGTATTATATTTACACGAGCATATTTGTTCTTTTTACTTATATTGCCTATTGATGCGGCCTTGTTGGTTAGAGATTATATCATGGAGGGGATTTCTTTATTTACTCTGTCCTGTTTTAATGGGATGACAGTAGGGTAAGTGTGAGGTTTGGTGAACCCTAGAACTGGTTTAAACCCCCAGTGGCCTTTGTTGCCACTGACCGTTCCAAGGCGGTAGCCCTATTGTCAACCCTTTTGTGTTTGTGATGTCGTTTGCACTTTTTATTACTTCTGGCCTTCTCGTTTGTTTGTTTGCGTGTTTGTTTTTGTGTTTTCTGGTTGATTGTCGTCCTTGAATGCTGCTTTCCCTGTCCGATATTTTTAACTTTCTTTAAGTTAGGTATAATGAAAGAACGTTACCACTATTTTCAGTACTAAGGTTTTGTATAATCTATGATAAGAGAGATGATTTCAATTTTAACATCGTTAACTATCCACACCTAGACGGGTGTATATCTCCCAGCTCATTCGATTTGGTAGAGCATGTAATGATGTTATGGACTTCAATGATCGAAATTAAGTTATTACAAGTAAACTTCTTCAGCAGGGTTTTCATTATCACAAACTCCGTAGATCTTTCTCAAACTTCTGCCGCCGCAACGAGGGCTTTCTGGAAAAGTACGACACCAACATTAAAACACTTCTGCGACTAGGCATATCACCGCCCTCATTTAATGGAGATGTGGTATATAAACTTCGAAAGTTAAAGGGGTCTGACGGGTTTCCTAACCGCTTTACAAATTTAATCAGGAAGTTCGTCAGAAAAGAATATAACCCTTTGGTTTTACAGCGCACTGCATGTTTAATGATTGACCCCTCTACAGTCAGTCATTACGCTTCGCTTTTCACTTGTGTGATGACTGGACTTCCTCTTGGGCTTGGGACTCTATGATTGCACCTACTGAAACCCCAACTAAGGGAGATGGGTGCATGAGCTTTCGTCCCTCGGGTATTCTGGTCGTACCATAGATTGGTTTTCTCTTTAGCTGCAACTACTATGGTTGTTCAGTACAATTCTGGATATATCCTGAGATGTGTTTCTTTAGTCAGTTTCTCTGGATGTGGACTTTATTGTTTGATAATTCCTTTTGATGGGTTGTAGTTTTGTTTACTCTGTCTTGTCTATTTGGGCGCTGAAGACAGGATAATTGCGAGAATTGTGCGCATATAAAATCGATTCAAGCTAACCAGTAGGCCTTATTGCCTACCGACCGTACCAAGTCGGTAGCCCTGTCTTCACCACCCTTTTTTGTTGTTTTTTTGTCTCTTTCATTGTATTATCAAGTCCTTGTTTGCAGTACAGTTCGGACCTACGATGCCATTGCTTTCGGACGCTCTTTCTAAAGGACCCTATATCTCATTTCTGTATGGCATTTTAACACAAAACTAATTACATCATGATTTTTAAAGGTCTTCATTATCCCTCCTATATTGTTTCACGTGCTACTTGAGCAGGAAACAATGATCGTGGCTCCATCGATAAATCGAGTGTTTCCAATAGAATGTGTAACAACTCTGCAGTTCTGCAGGTGAGAAGGTTATATACCAATTCTGCATATTTTTGCAGGTAGTGGAGATAGTATTTGGAATGTTCATTCCTGTTGGCGCCATACAACATTTTTGTGCTGGTACGCCATAAAACCCCAATTCAACTCAACCCAAATTCATTTTTGTTGATCATTTTTGACCTTATCTCTTTCTAAGGTAAATAACTTACATAAAATGTGCTTATCTATTTGTATGACGATATCCTGATGCAGTAGTAAAACACGTAACTTTGTTATTATGAGAGAATACTAATTGTTTACCCGTCAGTGTGTGTGTGTGTTTGTGTGTGTGTGTGCGTGTGCGCGTGCGCGAGCGCGTGAGTGTGTCACTTTTGTCTAATAAATAATTAATCACATATGAAAATGAAACCTCAAACCGTGCCGAGCAGGAGGATAACCATTATTGATTGACTTTTGGATGAAAAGCTTAACGGATTTGGTCAAACCATAAAGACTCATGCTAATGTAACAGTAAAAGTATTATAAAAAATTGAATAAGTTTATAAATATGATGTTTTAAAACTAAGTGAATTATGTGATATTAAATAATATGCTGTATAAGTGTTTTAATTTATATTATATGAATGTAATATGGAATGATTGTTAAGTTTTAGGAAATTCTTTCGAGAATAAAATAGTATTTAACCGTTATAAAACAGAATTTACTTTCATACATTCCCATTTAGACTATTACATTATAGATGGCCTACGGGAAAAAATCCACAAATCCGGACAAAGGCCTACACACATGTTTAAGGCAGGAGGACAAAAACAAACTTCATTTATAATAAGGTAGGACAGTGCAGTATATCCATTGAAGAGAGGAATTGTCATTGTTAGGGTGTTTGTAATGATTTTGTCCTAAATCTGATTTTTCTTGTTTGTCCTAAAACAGATAATTGTTGGTAAGAGAATTTTTTCCTAAATCAGATTTTTTTGTTTGGTGAAGGATTTTGTCCCTGAACCTGACTTGTGTTAAGACAGCATTTTGTCCTTGTTCGGTGGGTGTGGATTTTGTCCTACATTTTGTTTTTGTTGGTGGGAAGACTTTGTCATAAAGCTGACTTTTGTTGGTGTGAGGATTTTGTCCTAAAGGTGATATTTGTTGGCGGGAGGACTTTGTACTGAGGCTGATATGTTTATTTTGTCCTAACGCTGATATTGTTTTTGGTTGGGGGATTTTGCAATAAATCTATTTTTTGATGGTGTTGGGTGTGTTTGTCCTAAATCAGATTGTTGATGGTGGGAGCACTTTGTCCTAAATATGATTTTTGTTGTTAAGAGGTTTTTGTCCTAAATCTGAATTTTGTTGGGGAAGACTTTGTCCTAATGCTGATATTTTAAGGGGGCGGATTTATCTTAAACGTGTTTTTGTTTGTAGGATGATTTTGTCCTACAGATTATTTGTTGTTATGTCTTTTATTATTTGATGTACGGATGTGGAGGGATGAATATGTCTTTAAGCTAGGTGTTGTTGCAAGGCGGTTGAGAAATTAATCCTAACGCTAGATTGTTTGGGTATTTTGGTGTATTTTGTTTCAAAGGGTTGGACTTTGTATACAACTTGTGGGGTGGGAGCATAAGGCTTTTGTCTTACAGTTTATATGTGTTCGGTTGGGAGGATTTTGTCCAGAGGGATATTTATTCCTTAAGCTTTTTGATGCTAAGGGTTGTGGATTTTGTTCTTAAGCTTTTTATGTTGAAGGTGGAAAATTTCTTCACACAGTTGTCTTTTGTTAAGGTTACAGGAATTAGTACTTAAGCTTTTGCTTAGATCATCTCTTAAAACATGATATGGCATGGTAAAAAGGAAAGACACATAAAAGTGGTATTACAAATAGGTCTAACGAACTTGGACCTACTGAATTTCGATTATAGTGTCAGCTCGTTTCCCTGTTATTTTCTATACAGCGTATACGACTGTACAATAAAGCAACCGCAATAGAACAGGTTTTTGTTTATCGACAATCTTTGCATGTACATATATTTATCTGTCAGTTTTTAATCTACCAATTCCACGGAATAAACGAAAATTCACAATCTACGGACATTACGAACACCCCTGGTAACATCTTTTTTGTCCTCTTATTTGGAAAGGAATTGACATTTTTAATGAACATGTTTATATGTTGTTAGTCGTGTTTATCGTATACCGTAATTAAAGATCATACGGCCAACCTCGATCCGCTCTCATCTCTCACCCTGAAAACAACACATTCAACCATCATAAACCCAACTGTTATAACAATGTTGTTTATATTTGTACTTTAAAATTACATCAATACTCACACCCTCATAATAACACAACAATAATTAGGGGACGGAAAGGTGATTAGTGCAGCGCAGATACTTGTGTCAGACAGGAGGTACTGAATTGTGTTTTATGATTGTTTAAATGTGTTTGCGTTACATAAAACATTTTTCCACCCCTCCGTCACGCCCCCGCCCCCCCCCCCCCCCCTCCAACATCAACACACACAGTCTTTGTTTTACAATATAGTGTTAATATTGTTAATGAGCTCATAAGGAATACCTGTTCCCTCTCAATCCTCACCGTTCACTTAATAATACCTATGAGCATCATAATGATCAGTCCACTTTCCCCCATATAATACGGTTTAACTACATCTTCAAAATTGTCTTTTTTGTTATTTATAGCTTGTATTGGTTCACAAGACATACACTTTGTCCTGGTTATCATGGCTATCTTCGACTGCCGGGAAATTTAACTGTAGCCTATATTTTGTATTTTAAAGAAAAATTTGAAAAGCATACCTTGAAGAAACATGTTCAGAATATATCTTGACGAGAAAGTGCTCTTGTAGGATATACCTTGAGGAGATATTTTTTCTTCCGTTAGAAATTTTGAATGGTAATGTTTTTACAGAATATGTCTTGAATAAAAGTCTCTTGTACGGTATATTTTAGAAGTGTATAAATAAAGTAATGACCAATTTCTCCAGTTTATAGAAGTGTGTTTCTATCAATAATTTCAAACTACCAACTACAGATCCTATTTTATGGGTAGCGCTTCACTTTTATTTTTAAATTTATGGACGTCATATCCGCCATTACGTTTACTTACTATAGATACTTTTGTTACTTCGGTACATAGCTTACTATTATACTTGCACAATCTATTCTGAATTTCAGGGTACCTAGACATCGAATATGAATCAAGATTGTTTTATTACTGGCTGTATGTTGTCATGCATACCTGATATGGTTAGATAGAATGACAGCAGACGCTCCTGGACAATCTTGCCACAGTCTTCCATTATGCTTCACAAAGCCAAAAAAACATTTTGACCCCAATCCCCCTTGTTTACATTATCAAAAATAAACAACATGGCGGTGCTGCTTTTAGAAATTGTCGTCTGCGCATGTCTGTTTCTACGGTTCAGATGTACCAAGTAAAACGTAGGCTATGCAGGGTGGTGTTGTTGTCCAATGTTCAGCTCCTCCAACAATCGATCATACTTTCTTTTTTTTTGGAATAAAAACCATGATATCTAGCAAATAAAACGTAGGTAAATAGAATAGTGTGATTATATTTTGTTCTTAACACCACTATTGGTCAACTGATTTTTTTAAGTCACCTTACACTAGAAAAATGAAATGTTTAGCAGTCGCCATTGTGGTTTTCCGCAGTCAATAAAAAATACATGCAAACATGGTGTTCAAAATGAATATTTGGCTTTGTGAAGCTTAGCGGATGGCTACTGCAAGAATACAAACAGATTCAGGAGCGTCTGTTTGTATTCTATTCAAGCCTATCACGTATGAAAACATATAGAAAGTACTAAAAACAAAACTCGATTCATATTCAACGTATAGGAGCCCTAAAATGCACCTACTGTAACATATTATATATAGCGACACATAGACCTCATTAGGTTTGAGATTTATCTGTTTACTGAAGTGTACATATTCTTTCATAATGGTGTTGTATTTGAAGTAAATTGTACCTTTTTAAATTACACTTTGTTAGCAATAAGCAACTATTCTAACCGCATACCAAACGCGTCACGTCGACATGATAAAAATGTATATACATATGATGTCGACATCACGAGCTTTATGTGCGCTTAGTATAGTGGTAGATATTAAATGAATGATCAAAATTTCAATTTTACTATGGACTTTAGCAATAAAGGATAGAACAGTGTACAACAAAATATCAAAGATCTATAAGTTGACTTACCCACAACATGTTACGCCACAAATAAGCAGAAATAAACCCAAACACACGTATATAAAATCCTTTGTAGTGGGTGACATCGTCCCACAAATTTGCAATCATCTATATATTACATAGGGCGTATCCGTCTGTTAAAAGCGATTAGACTCGTTTTAAAGCTATACAGTCCCTATTTTAATCGGTATTAACACAAGAATATTAATGAGTCACGTGTGAAGTAGTTTCAAATCGACGAACAACCCAACAGTCGGCATATAAGCATAAATCGATGCGTGACATTTTTATTTAGCCTCCGTACAGGTAACATCGATAAATATACGGCTTAACCACAGCCTTGCACTTGTCAGTTTTGAAGGATGTAGGCTGAACCACTAGACCACGGCAATTTATTGATATGTTGTAACATGTTTAACACTAAATAGGCATTATGTAATAACAGGCGGGCACACAAAAACTCATCAAGCGCTAAATAACAAGTTGAAATCTGGTTGCTTTGATGCAAAGTATTAGTTTCATATTGATAACATACAGTATTACACCAGGCAATGTTAATTTACACGTGCGACATGATGGACTACATATTTACTGATCCATCGTGAGTTACGTTTAAATATCTTGTTATTTTGCGATGTGCACTGCTCTATGTATATATAGTAAATGATTTCATGCGCTATATTTGCTCGATTATATACTCGATTTCGACATGAGCTGGTGAACATGAAGTTACAAAAAAGCCACGCCTACAAAGAAGAAATCGATTGATATAGAGACTCTGTAGCTTTAAGAAAGTGTTAATCTAATATATATGACGTGATAGATAACCAGTTTTAGTTGGGTTAACGTATATAATTCATACAAAATGGCTTAACAGAATTACTGTTGTGTTCGCTTACGCTATCGATATTAGGAATACTAGTTTACAACAAAAAAATAGTTGCTACCGATACGCCTGCGTTTTAAGGTTTTTATCTATTGTTTGGTAGTTCATTGTGGGCATTGATACTGGTCCTACGGAAACGTATAAGGGACACCACTAACGACTTCGTTGCTCCATAGTATGTAATGTAAGGTTGAAATAGCGACTGACATAAAAAGAAAAGAAGTGTAAGATCAATCATACTTTGATTTTGCTCAATACATTTCTCGAAGTTGTTTAAATTTGTCGAATAAATGGTGTGTGTTTTTCATTTGAACATGAGATTTTAATCTGTGCTTATGTCAATATATCTTCCTTTTTTTCCTCCACGCTCAACAAATCTATGGAATGAACTTCCTTTTGTTGTTTATCTAGAGGGGTTTATCAGTAAGTGTGGCTTTTATAATCAACATGCGATAAAAGCGGGTCACTGTTTGCATTTAAGTTGATGTATATGTATTTATCTCTTACAATACTCGTCCAAGCTCAACCACATTTGGCATGTGATTCTAGATAAATGCATTATTACTGTAAAGGGAAACGCCCAAGTTGTTGTTACTGACAGTATATTTTACACTGTTAGTTCGTAGCTCAACCATATTTGGGAATGGGTTCACCTCAAACACTTCCCAAAAACCTCGACCTAATTTGTTTAGATGCACCTGTTTTTGTGTTGTTAATTTTGTTCTAATATCATAGTTAAGGTCACCTCAATCCTCACATGTTCAACCCCTCACCCAGTCATACAAGCAGGGTAAACCGTCAACTGAATTGTTTTTGTATTTGCTTAAAATATAACATTAATCCCCTTCCACAGTGTTTGGTGGGAGGCTGAGGGAGGAGGATGGGGTGATTGTGGTAGAGGTTGTGCCCATAATTTCCTCTCAGCCACCCTACACGTTTTGTTAACTTTTAAAATATGTAATTTGTGTTCGTTTATATTATATACATTTAATTCTTAACCTAGACAACACTTTCAATAGCACCATCTTCACCGCTGTTATCTTAAAATGACCTCTTTCTCCTTTGCTCAGAGTGACATATCACGTTAGCGCTTTATGTTAAATGTATCCTATCGGCGTTTAAAGCCGCATAAACAAGCGAATCAATGTTATATATACACTAGTTTCCCATCGCTATAGTACCAAAACTAACGTGCCTTGGGAGAATGATAAGGATGTAAAAAGGTTCATGAGAGACAACTACCATCAGTGTACATGCACACAGTGTAATAAGACAATTATATTGTTATATGCTAGACGCGTGCGCAGTAGCTCCACTTCTTTTTAAATTTAAGTTGATTCGAATTATATACCGCTTCCTTTAGCAAAAAGGACAGAGTGAATTTAAATAGTCAACATTAAACTTTGCATTAAGAAAGATGTCTCGCAGCACAATTGCACACCAGCATGGAACTTTTGCACGAACTATAACTATTAATGTCCCATGGGTGCCAGAGGATTACATCAACCGAAATTACTCATGCTGTATTTTAGATGAAACATCCCCCAAATGAAAATTGCAAACGATTCGACAGACAGTTGGAGAAATGTATAGAGCAAAATCGAAAGATTTGTTTAGAATTCCTTCAACTTTTAAAAAATCTTAAATGATATTGAGAACAACGCTTCCTTTTGATATCAGGCATACATACTGCATCATTACTACTGAATTATTTGAGAAAACAATATACCTTGGAAACTTAACTACAAGCTTTTCTCGTATCTCATTCAAAATATCAGTGAAGTATTAATAAAATCAACAATCTTCTGATTTTGCTCAATTTGTTTCTCAAATTTGCCGAAACTATTGCATGTACACTTGTAAGCTGTGTCTATAGATCTAGTATACCATTTCTTGTCCAAGCTCAACCACATTTGGTCATGGGTTACTTAAATTTATGTATTATAAGGAGGGTTTTAAACAATGGAAACTATGTTCCTGTTCATATATTCTGCAATGTCATAATATACTACTAGTATGCATTTATACGTTCATAGGTACATAAACCAAATATCTGCAAATCTCCATTCTCACAGCCCCACTCAAAATGATCCAGTCCCTAAATTGTTTCCACACTCTTATGTATTGTTTGTAACGCACTTGCAAACAAATCTACAATTTGACGTTCAAAGATTTGCGACTATCAAATAATGCATAACCCGTCGCAAATCTAGTCATGTGCCGTTAAACCGACAAAAACGCATGACGTCATTACGTTTTATTTCAATGCGTTTAATAGTAAAACTGACAAAACAAATGAAATGAGTTACATGTAACCAGAATTGAAATTTTGAATTTTGCGACGGTATTAAATAAAAGCTGCGACCATTAAACGATTAATATACCGTCTCAAAATTCAAAATGTCACTACAGTTAACCCTATATTTAGGTACATATTGCATAACTCTGTACATGCTAATTATCAACCAACTCTCCCTCCAACCATACCTTGTGCCTATCCGGAATAATCCGACAATTCGCCGTCCTTATCAGACATTGATTAACCAGTATATAGGTACCTAGTACAAGGTATCACGCCTGATTTGCAAATAAACAGAGTTTCCCATCAAATTGAATGTTTTGCGAATTCGTTTACGTTATAAATCGATGATTTGTTTTGTCACAATCATTATGATTTCATTGTGTTATTATTTTTTAACATATTTTTATTGACCTTTTTCCTATTTAATATAATCTAAGAGTGAGCTTGAAGTTGTAGATGTCGATCTGAGAAAAGTAAACTGACACTGGTTTAACATTAAATTGAACATCAGTACAAAACTAATATTTGTATTAAATTAAGGCTAAAGAATGGGTTAAAATCTCATACCTAACATGCAATTGAGCACACGTGGAGGATTTACAATGCCTATTATGTCCGAGCGGAAGCCTGCTATATATAATACAGTTTCATTATTGCTTTATTGTGTTTAACATTTTATTAAGAGTAAGCCTGAGGTTAAAATTGAATAACACTCGATCCATAGTCTTGGTGAGAGTGTCTTATACAAGTACATCCTTACATGTCTGCTTAGGCCGGTGATTTCATGAATGAAGTCTTAAATAGTTATGTAATATAGTCTTTATATACATCCACATTTACCATTCTTACAGCTAAAGCTTGAATAAATATGATTGCTTCATTTAAATATTGTCAATATTGATCTGGTTTCTGTATCAAGCGATATGCCGATTTTGTCATTATCTCAACTAGGATATCTCGTCCTACAAAACAGCTAAGAAATTGTTGATCAAATATAGCGTACGCGTATGTCTAGTGTCAATGCATCTTCAAAAGGTACGCATTGTATAATTCATGGGAATATGCTAATTAATAGTATACAGTGTTATATTAGCATAGCTTGTTTACAAAACTGTCATTTGATCAAAAGAACGTAACGTTGGTTATATTTATGAAGTATGACAACATTAAACTCGTGGTGAACGTTTACTCGAAACTGTTTTAAAATAAATCCTTCAAGTAAAATGTTATCACTATTAAATTTAAACTTGTAAATGAATTTTGTGCTTTGAGCTGTGACCGCAAACTTAACTTTTGGCAAGTCCATTTATTAGAGGTGTCTCTTTTAAAAGCGTGCTCTAATCTATTAGTATAGCTTTGTGGTACAGTGGTCGTGATAGTTTACGTAGGTTGCTGGTTCGAGTCAAACTGTCGGTTTGTTTTATTGTTTTCACTTATATTTTATTTAAAAAATCAAGTGTAATAAGACATTAAAAAACGGGTCGTATTATGATATAGGGTCGTCCGTCCGTCCGTCCGTCCGTCCGTACGCCCATCCGTAAACAATTGCGTATTCCGGACGATAACTCCGAAACAATTACACCTACACTCATGAAACTTCAAAGGTGCATTGCCCTAAATGAGAGAAGGATACCTATTGTTCATGAGGTCAGTAAGTCAAAGGTCACCATGACCGGATATAGAAAAACGCATTACGGACGATAACTTCGAAACCATAATACCTATGCTCATTAAACTAAATAGGTACATTGCCCTAGGTGAGAGGAGAATCGCAATTGTTTTGATCGGTAGGTCAAAGGTGAAGGTCACCATGACCTTATATAGAAAAAAGCATTCAGGACGGTATCTTCGAAACCATAACACCTATACTCATAAAACTTTATACCATTTGGTGCATTGCACTAGATGAGTGGATGATCTCCATATTGATTTTGCTGTCAGTAGGTCAACGGTCAATGTCAGCCTGACCTTATATAGTAAGACGCAATCCTGACGATAACTTCGAAACTTTTAAAGCTACACTCATGACGCTTTAAAGATACATTGCACTATGTATGAGGAGAAACCCTATTGCGTTAGGAGTCAGTAGGTTAAAGGTCAAGGTCACAATTAGCTTATATGTAAACATAAATTCTGCATAATAACTTCGAAACTGTAACACCTACACTCATAAAACTTCATAGATAAGTTGCCCTAGGTGAGAGGAGGAGCCCTGTTACTTGTGTGACCAGTAGGTTTAAGGTCAAGGTCACATTGAACTTATATGGAAATTGACATTACACACAATAACTTGAAAACCGTCACACTTACACTCATAAAACATCCAAGTTACATTGCGCTAGGTAAGAGGAGAAACCATATCGCATTTGGGGTCTGTAGGTCAAAGGTCAAGGTCATTCTCGCCTTATATAGAAAAATGCATTCCTCATGATAACTAAACAATTGAAACACCTACACTTTAAAACTGCATTCATACAATGTCCATGATGAGGGGAGAACATATAATGTGTTTGGGGACAGTAGGTCAAAGGTCAGTGTCACCATCACCTTATATGGAAATATGAATTCCACATGATAACTTCAAAACCGTAAGACCTATACTCATGCAATTTCATAGTTTCATCACCCTTGTTGAAAGCAGGAACTCCATTGCATTTGGGGTCAAAGGTCAAGGTAACTGATGACTGTAATATGGAAATATTATTTCCGCATAATAACTTCAAAACCGTAACAGATATACTCAAAAATTACATTGACCTAGGTATAAGGAGGAACCCTATTGCTTTAGTGGTCAGTAGGTCAAAGGTCAAGGTCACAATCAGCTTATATGGAAATATAAATGCTGCATAATAACTTCAAAACTGTAACACCTACACTCATCAAACTTCAAAGGTAAATTGTCCTAGGTGAGATGAGGATCCTTATTGCTTTCGGGCCAGTAGGTCAAAGTTCGAGGTCGCAGTGACCTTACATGTAAATATGCCTTCTGCACAATAACTTCGACACCGTAGCACCTTCACTCATAAAACGTTCACCTTCACTCATAGGTACATTGACCTAGGTGAAAAAGTGAACCCTATTTCCTTTGGGGTCAGTAGTTCAAAGGTCAAGGTCGTTGTCACCTGATATAGAAATATAAATTCCTCATGATAACTTCAAAATTGAAATACCTACTCTTTTAATACTTCATACGTACCTTGCCAATGTTCAGTGGAAAAACCCTAAAGTGTTTGAGGACAGTAGTTCAGTAGGTCAGTAGTTCAAAGGTCAAGGTCACCATCGCCTCACATGTAATTATGAATTCATAATGATAATTTCAAAACCGTAACACCTACACTCATGAAATTTCATAGGTTTATCACCATTGTTGAAAACAGGAGCCCTATTGCTGTTGGTGTCAAAGGTAAATGTCACTGACATTATTCGAAAACATGAATTCAGCATGGTAACTTCAAAACCGTAACATCTACGCTCATGAAACTTCATAGGTTCATTGGCCTTGTTGACAACTGGAATCCAAGTTATTTTGGGGTCAGTAGGTAAAAGGTCAAAGTCACAGTGACCTTATATAAAAATATGCATTCCGTATAATAACTTTAAAATCATAAAACCTAAACTCATAATACTTCATAGGAAAACTGCCCAAGGTGAATGGAGGAACTCTGTTACATTTGCGGCCAGTATGTCAAAGTTCAAGGTCACAGTGAACTTATACGGTGTCGCAGAATGACCCAAGTGGTTGGGGCTAACTCAGGTAATAATCAATGACGGTGAATGCGTTTACATAAGTTTAATGCAACTTTTTAAAATATGTTAAATATATATACAATTATCAAAAAACAAACAAGCGAATACACAGATGAAATATGCAGACTGTTCTTCATGAACATATAAGACGTTCTTAGTATTATTACAAATACTGAATGTGTCGACTGATTACATACGACACTAAAGTGTTGTTAAAGTTATAACAATATTGATATATGATCTAGCGCGATAACTGTGATGCGCGAGAGCTCATGAAGATGATGATGCGCGAATCCAATGAGTGATTGTCATCAAATGCCTTCTATAAGGGTTGATCACGCGATATAATGATGGTTAACCTCCACTGAGGTTGTGGATGATGTTCCTCCAGTGAGGACTAATAACGGGCCCACCTCGTGTCCCGGGGGTTGTCGATTATATAACCTGGCAATGTTGCACAGGTACGGGGACCGTCTCCACCGCTCGTAAACGTTATATGGTGATTCTAGTGTCGAATCATCTAAAGGGCTGACACACCCTAAAGGCTTAGCTCCACTCCAGGAGGCTTATATCCAAACCTGGATGGCTTATATCCAAACCTGGATGACTTAGATCCAGCCCTGGATGGCTTAGGCTGTAATAATACATACGTTTTAGATGTCGGTTCATAAACACACCAATCTTATATAATTTTCAGTACACCAACAAATCATTATCTAATACATATATACAAGCCACTCTCTAATTATGATGAGTAGCAATGGATGTATATTCTACAACGCCATGTATATGCGTCGAACATTTATACTAGTCACTCATCTCATTGTTAACTAATGCACCTAATATACCATGTTATCAATTCAATCGTGTATAACAATCACTGAGTTATACGCCAACGTTAACTAATGTACCTATTATACACGTTATCAAATTAATCTTGTATTAAAATTAATGATCAATTACAATAATTACATCTAATAAAGTAACTTCAAAATCATATGCTAGTCTCAAGTTAGTGTTTGAGAAACATAAAGCTAACCGGATGTCGTAACTGCCAACAAAGATGGCGCCGCCCACTGAATACAAATGTACGATAAAAGTTAATAAAATAAATACTGACCACATATTGCCTGTGAATTTCGCCGTCCAACTTCTGCTCCAAACAAAGAAACTATCAAGCAATCCCGGCCAGAACTAGAAGACAATGAATTTTATAGCAAACGTTACGCCCAAACCATTATTTCCCCGTTCAGTCCGTGACATACGTGGCTAAATTCGCAGTATTAAATTCTACACGAAAGGGTCCTTACACAATTGTGCCTGTTAAGGAGATAGACCTATACTTTTACATGCATTAGCACTAAACTGAACTTATTAAACGGCCCTTCCGGACACCCTATGGCGGCCACTTAAAATGTGCACGGTTTTCCGTGTTATCTGAATATATCATGGATATTGTAAATTGGTTTCAACTAAACAATGGATTAGGGTGTATCTAACAGGTGCTTACAAAAGCTGTGTACGACCAATACGCTCTACCCGTGACATTTTGTGACATACGGAAATATGCATTCCGCACAATAACTTCAAAACCGTAACAGCTGTAACCATAAAACTTCATAGGTTCATTGCGCTAGTTGACAGGAGGAGCCCTCTTTTGCTTAAGGACAATGTTACAGTGGCATTATATGGAAATTCGCCTTAAACACAATAACTTCAAACCCGTAACACGTACTGTAACTTGTAACTATTAGATCTACAGTTTTGAAACTTTACAGAAATACTACCCATGTTAAAACAACAACCCCTATTGATTTTAAGCTTAGTAGGTCAGATTTCAAGGTCACTGTGACCTGATCATGACAAGTTCCTTCCCAGCTGTTTTTCACGAACTATTTGATCTACAGGCTTGACACTTTCTACAAATAGTGCCCTTGGTTAAACAACATTCCCTATGAGTTATTTTTTTGTTAGAAGGTCAAAGGTTATGGTTATATTGACCTGGCACCTAGGAAATGCTTTTAACATAAAACATTGAGGAAACGGACGCATATTGCCCCGATAGGCGGCCCTCTTGTTATATCTACGTTTATGTCCACAGCAGTCACGTCGTATCAAAAAGCAGGATACTGATAATGAGATTGAAGTACCATATACCAAAGGTAATTGTAAAAAACATTTACGACGACTATTAATATATACTAAGGGGTTTTGAAATTCATCTTTATGAACGGGTTGTATTGAAAATAAAATTCGTTTTTAATAGAATTAAAACTATGAAAAATAATTATCAGAAGAAAAGAAATAAAAATAACTATGTAATTCAGTTAATATAACAACACAAGAAACGCGGAATATCCACGAAAATCAGGTTTTCAGATGAAAATGAAGTAAAGAATCAAATCATACATGAATGAAGTTGTTGAAGTTCTAGTATTAAAGTGATATAAACAGTGTACTATGTAGTATAAATAGAATTGCATGTGAATCACAAACATAAATAAATACACAGTAAATGAGGACTGTAAAGAAAGAAAAGATGTGTAAGGCAAATATAAGCTACATACACAGCAAGTTTCATTGCAAAATCTCATTCCTAACTTAAGTAATTGAGCGGAAATCTTATTTTCTATTTTTAGTAACTTCAGCTTCATTTTCATATAACGTACTATCACAGCAAGTTTCGTTCCAATATCTCATTCTCAATTAAAATTATTTAGTGGAAACCGTTTTACTATTGTTAGTAACAATGACCGTGACCATGATCCCAGTGACCCCACATGAAATCACAAAGTTTATTTTAATATAAGCTACCTACACAGCAAGTTTCATTCTAATATATCATTCTTTACTGAAGTTATTGAGCGGAAACTGTTTTTCTATTTTTAGTAACATTGACCTTGACATAGACCCTAGTGACGCCAAATGCACATTCAAGCTTCCTTTCTATATACGAGGGTTGATCAATAAATAACGAGAAAATGCTAATATCTTTGTTATGATCATATTGATCTTACTCAAAATTTAGCCGGAAGTAGTTACATATATTAGCAATGTATCGCTAATTATTCAGGATTGTAGCGACATAATGCTAAAAACTACGGTTGCTAAGGCAACGCTCAATATGCTTAGGCGGGGCATTTTGCAGGTTTTTCACCATTTTTACGCAATTTCAAACCCTTACATTTTTCATACTAGCAATTGTAATTTGATGAAAATTGTTAAGTATGGTCAAATAAGACTCGCCGTACTTGTGATGACGTCATACACGGGTTGTTACGTTATGCGTTACGTCACGCACGTGTTACCGTTCCATGGTGACAAAAATGGCGGAAGACCAAAGGTTCGAGATAAAAATTTTAGTTTTGAAGAAAAAAGTAAAAATGAAGTTGTTCGTGAGATTCAGTGTACTTTTGGTGAGCTTGCCATGTCAAAAGCTAGGATTTATGTATGGTA
Organism: Cyrtodaria siliqua; assembly: GCA_037043455.1. NCBI lineage: Eukaryota > Metazoa > Mollusca > Bivalvia > Adapedonta > Hiatellidae > Cyrtodaria > Cyrtodaria siliqua. The sequence goes on from JAWPHD010000213.1 coordinate 535,261, forward strand.
TGACAGATTCAACAATGGATGGGAAAAGGCTAGTGATCTACCGCGAAGTGGGCGTAAAGTGACGTCGACGAATGATAAGAACGTTCAAAGAGTAAAAGATGTCATCAACAGCGACAGGCGGTTAACTGTCAGAGAAATATGTGATAAACTGAACTTGTCATATGGAACTGTCCATACAATCTTGAAGAAAAAGTTAAATATGAGAAAAGTGGCAGCACGTTGGATTCCAAAACTGTTAAATAGCGAACAAAAGAAAAGTCGAGTTGAAGCTGCTAGGAATTTTTTGCATCAATACCACACACTAGGAGAAGCATTCATCAACAGTATAGTGAAAGTAGATGAAACATGGATACCGCTGTTCGACCCTGAAACAAAAGAAGCTTCATGTGTTTGGAAAACACCAGCTTCTCCGTCGCCGCAGAAGGCAAAGGTCTGCCGGTCGCAGAAGAAGCAAATGTTTATCGTCTTCTACGACGTGGAAGGCGTTGTTCTGACACATGCAGTGCCCATTGGACAGACAATTAATTCAGCCTATTATAAAAAGGTTAGTAGTTTGAAATTTTAATCTTATTAAATATATTATTTATTGATAAAGAATTGTGATTTCATAGAACCCAGTTACATGTAGAAACTTTTTTTCTGTTTTCAGGTTCTTAGTCGACACTTCCTGAGAGCCATGCGTCGGAAACGCCCGGGGAAGTTCGACAATTTCATCCTGCACCATGACAATGCGCCACCTCACACATCGAAAGCGACCACAAGTCACATAGAACATTTAGGAATTAATATGTTAGATCATCCTCCCTATTCGCCGGACTTATCACCAAATGACTTTTACCTTTTTCCGACATTGAAACTGGATTTGCGGGGCGTAAAAATGAATTTATTTTCAGAACTCCGTACGAAAGTGTTTAATGTTCTGTACGAAATTCCTAAGGATGACTATCGTGATTCACTTTTCAACTGGGTATCCCGTTGGCAAAAATGTATAAATTTTAAATGAAAGTATTTTGAAAAGTTTTGAAAAAATATGTGATTGTTCCCCCATCCCCCGCCCCGCCCCCCCCCCCCCCCCCCCCCCCCAGTAGGGCATATTGGGTGTGATCGTCAGGTTGATAAACGTTCAACTCAGATTTATCAACTCAGATTTACGTTAAATAGCACTTACATGACGTTGCCCCGCCTACGGGTTTCATAGGTCGGCAAAAATGTTCTAAAAAATTCATTTTTCAATATATTTGCACACAATTTCGTAAGTTTTCTTCTTATATATTTATTTACCACTATATAAAATATTTCTGGAAACAAATGTGTAATAACAAAGTTATAAGCATTTTCTCGATATTTATTGATCAACTCTCGTATGCTACCCACCGTGATAGTTTCATTGCAATACCTCATTTCTAACAAAAGTTATTGCGCGAAACTAAGAGTTTGACGTCGCCTTCATGCACGCATGCCCGCACGCCCGCACGAACGCCCGCACGAACGCACGCTCGCCAAACGACATACCTCAATCTAATAACGTAGGTTTTCCAAGAATTAACTGGTTAAACATATTAAAGTCATAACATATATGGGTCTAGAACCCATGACCACTAATTTTACCCGTTTTAAAAATCTCATTGCAAGCCACTGCACCAGCGCCTTATATGAAGAGTGAGGACATATTGTACAGATTTCATCTTCTCAAAGAATGCCAAAATCCAGTCATAAGTGCAGTTTTACCTGAATCACTTATTCTTTGAATTACAAATGAAATCGTCGAAACTTCACTGCTCAGTATTTTGAATTGTATTTTAGATTAATGATTACATGCATGTGTGAAGGACTCCGTTCGTCATATATTGAATTATAATTATACAGGATCGGAATTTGTGTTAATCGTAATACTAATGAACATTGCGACTTAAACTATTAATAAATATATCGTTCTAGGTCCATGTTTAAATAAGGCATCATATTGAAGATCGATGGGACCTCCAGTAAGACGGTTCCAGTGGTTTCTAAGGAGTAGTACTACCAGTAGATATATATTTAAATATATAACACGTTATCAACATATCCTCGCAAGAAGAATTTTTGGTATTGAATTTGGTCACGTACACTAGCATATTATTCTGTAGACGTGAGAATCATGGCTCTTATGGTAGAATGTACCTACTATCAATACATGACCTCAATGCTTTGACAGATAGGTAGATCCCCATATCGACCCATACGCACCTTTCCGACGAGATGTCTGAAGACATAACTCAATGCCTGCATAATACCACAAGTGCAACCATACAACTAACCAAAGTAAAGAATATCATTTCGATCTAGACGGTTTTGTTTGATTTTTCTTTTTTCAACGGACATCTTGTTCGTGAATGTTTACCTTTTGAAACATTTCGCTTCTTTTTGTTGGGATGAATGCATGCACGTGTGGTGTTTATGGTTTAGTCTATTGAAATACGGCGGTTGTTTATGCAGGCATTGCGTCATATCTTCAGAAGCCTCGTCGGAAAGGTTCGTATTGGGCTTGGTACGGCGTCCTACCTATCTGTCAATGCATTTATGGTAGGTACATACTATCTCTCTCACTATATCTCTCTCTCTCTCTCTCTGTCTCTATAACTAGCGTGATCTAATTTGACAAATGCTTAAACAGAAAGTTAAGAAGAACGTACAATGGTTTTAAACTGGCGGAAATCACAATGATCCATCTGTTTAAATATGTTTGAATAAGATCATAACAAAAACACACAATACTGTTTTAATTGACAAAACGATAATGATAATTGTAAGATAAAACTAGTGGTTCGGGCAAATAAATCCGTTAAACTTAAAGACAACTTGCTAACTTTATTTAGTTTATTTCAATAATATTTGGACGTTTATGTCGAACGTCTAAATGATTATATATACATACATATGTGTATATGTGTGTGGTGTGCTTGTATGTTGAGGCAAGACTATTGCTGCTGACAAATCCTCATGTCAAGGACTTCATAACATGCGAATCAGTTTTGTTGTTGTTGTTGTTTGCATTCTAAAAAAGAAATGTAAAGCGATTTCATTATTATTATCACTCGATCTTAATAATACAGACGTTGAATCCCCTCAACACGGCCCTATAAAGGGGATATTTGATTATTTTAGATTCCTTCCTTCCTTCTTTTCTTCCTTCCTTCCTTCCTTCCTTCCTTTCTTCCTTTTATTTATTTATTTATTTATTTATTTATTTATTTATTTATTTATTTATTAATTTATTTATTTATTTATAAACATGACTAAAGTAAACAAATATTTCATTCGACAATATAAATATGTTGCTGCAATGTTTTTTTTAAAGAAAGGACACCTACCGATTCCTATTATAGAACTCCACAGCAATACCACCAATATCGTGCCTATTATTTTATTAATATGATTTAATTTCATAACTACTATTGACTTATGCTTATTCTTTAACCTGCTTTAACACCAGGAAGTATCACTGTGTAAATATGTTTATTAACATAACCTTTAACCCGTTATACATATGTAACTGACTGTTCTTTCTTTGAATTAAGACTATTCAATGTGTGTGACAAAGGGGTGTTTTGGGGAAAAAGACTGATCAGCAGCCGGACGTTATTTACTAGCAGGCTGATCTGGGTTTACAATGGACGCATAGGCTATTATAGTCGTGCTTAGCGGGTTAATGGTTACTATTAAATTATGATTTGAACGCCGGCATATATTGTGACATTATTTAAACTGTTCAAATATAGCTTGTTTGTTCGACCTTGCATTTATGTATTCATGAGGAGTCATTCAGTATCGTACGTTAGGATACATCGATGGTTTAACGCAACACTTCTTTATCTTCTCCTTCTTTATTTATATGCAGTTACAACAGTTTTGCGTTATACCATCGATATTATCTAATTATAAATTGCACGTAGACATAAATCTTTCTATTGTATGGACAATTTCGTCTATCTTAAATAGATCCGTATTCATCAAAATAATATCGTACATTATATAATGGGTACTATCAGTCAGGCGTGTAACTGTTTTAAGTATTTTAATACTGAATAACTTATACAAGTTATTTGTTACTGCAGACATTACTTCCCTTTCGCCACAGGTTCATGTTTATATTTTATAATGTGAATATTAATACAGGTATACATACCTATTAATCCACTACAGCCTTTAAATAAACAATGACATAGATACCCGGTGTTGAGTGAAGAAAAGTTTTAACCCAGTAAATAAAAATACTTCACTGACAGTCAAACTAAAAGACACGCAGTCGCAGTAAATGAAAACACTTTACTGACGGTCCGTATTACCAATGTGCTTGCATTCTTCACCAAGAAACGTTTCTAAGTAAAATGGTCAATATATATATATAACAGTCGATTAAGTAGCATACATTGATATTGTTTATCGACAAATAAATATTTAAACTAAATAGTAAATATAGTACACATCAAGTTATGCGATTTGTTAAAGCATTTATAATAAACTGTCCCGTTTCTAATGAAATCCTTTCATTTGTTAAAAGCGCTTTAATTTGTTCTGCCTCAGTAGCTGTGTCTGGACACAGTTCATTTAATTAATGCAATAGTTCAATTCGGGAGGCAATGAGCCTCTCGCAGTATAATATAAAGTGATTTCCGGTTTCTACACACTGAGCATGATAATGTTTACATATTCGATCTTGTCTTGGTATTCTGTGGTATCGACCTAATTAAATTCCTATTGGAAATGAACCTGCTCTAAATTGAGCAAGAGAGAGCGTATGTGTTTCTTTAAATTAAATGCACATAATATTCGCATTCATATGTATCTTTAAATGGTTCATAATAGCTCAATTTGGTTTGAGAATTAACATGATTGAGCCATTTTTCCTTATAAATTGTCATCAATTGTGATTTATCTTCTTGTATAAAAGACGTATTAATAAAATCGTGTAATGACAAATTATCAAAGGCCGAAAAAACACAGTTAATTTCTTTAAAAAATGTTTTAATATCATGCGACCAATTGTTTTTTACATTTTGATTAATCCCAAAGAAAAAAAGGTTTCGTAAGTCTATTATTATTCATAGATATCAGTCGTTTGCATAAACGTAAGCTGTTTAATTGTCTTCAAATTGTATTCGGTATCCAGCCCATATCACCACGAATAGCGGGATTAGAAGTACAATTAAGTACACCGTGGAAAAATGGTATAACTGTAGTGTGTAATGTGTCGGGCCTAGAGTAAGATTGTTCGATTGACTAAAGTGGTGTAAATAACAGTGGTCAGTGAACTCAGTAAATACATGCATTTAGTATACGCAGTAAATACGCGATTATACTTCGTACATTCACAGATACATGTAGTAGGTTTTGCAATTGTTGTGTACGATGTCAAGAACACTTGTTTGTATACATTATTTAATGATACTATCAAGCTTTAGTTCGGTTGACGTTTGGTGTATACATTTGTACTTTTTTATTTCTCCCTAACAATTGATTATTTGATTGATTATTTGATACAGTCAGTGATTTTATGGATTAAAGGGAAGTAACCCGTATTGGTAAATGTACTCAAATTAAATTACATGAATAATGTTCTTCTGTTTACTCAAGGTTGTGAAATATTATATTGTGGTTAAAGGGACACATTGCAATCTAGAGTTTTTAAAAACTCACGGCGTCCCGTTAGTTTTTATCGTAACTTGCATTCGTTCAATCATTAATATTAATTGTTAGAATAGTTCAAAGCAAATTGTTTTTACATATTACTGACTTTTGATAATATTGCACCAATAATATATTTAAAAATGTGTAGAATAATGAAGGCAATAGAATTCTCATTTTTTTATTTAATTATATGCAAGCAGTTTTAAAGTCAAAATGATACAGGATTAATAAATCGCTGTACTAATTGTAATGCCTGATATAAAACTCAAGATTGCCACGTGTCCCTTTAAACATTAATGCTATAACTTGTTTGTAAACAAGATTGTTCATACTAGTATTATAGGAGTTTTAGTTCTTGTGTGTGGATTTTTTTGTAAAAAGTCATATTTGTAAGTTCTTGTGGAATACATGGAGTTTAAATGTGTTGTTTTTTTTGTACTAATATGAGTGATTGAGTCATTCGTGAATTAGTAATTTGGTTGGTTAATCGATTGATGTTTTAATCAATCAATCAGTCCGTCCTCTAACATGTCTAACCTAAAGTATTACCATATTGTATAGTTTAACCATAAAAGTAAGAGTATTATTACTATCCCTTAACCATGACTTCATGAATACTGATACAGATTTAGCCAAAAATGATGATCATGTTTTATTGTTGGTGTTCATTTTTGTTTTATTAAAACAAGTATTGTCATTCCTTGTTTAACAGTTGAACTTTGAACTAATTGTTGGTTTGAAATTTATTTACGTTAAGCTGTATCTATTTTCAATCCGGTATCAACAATTATAAATTACTTTTCTAAATGTTGAAATTTAACTAGACTATCCCGTATATGGAATTAACTGTTTTTGTGTGATTTTTTTGCGTTTTTTGTTTGTTTTTGTTGTTGTTGTTTTTTCAATTATTTTTCAAAGTCATGTTAATTATTAATCATTTGCTGCTTTGTAATGATATGCCCCTCGAGTCTCGGTGTTGTCTTTTTGTACCGCTGTGTCCACCCGTTGCTTTTTTCCAAATATTTTATGTTTTACTATGTGGTCCTCCGGTCGCAGTCCATTGTTTTTGATGTACATTGACTATCATTATTTTAAGACCCCAATGTCACATCTTGGCTTATATGGCGAAACGGGGTACCTTGGGGTCTTCATTTTAATCTTCTTAATCTGCCTTCAGTGGCCCCAACCTTTGATTTTATCGAAATATATTTGATTTGAAATGCATAATATATCGTTTGTATAGTTTTGAAGGGTTTACATATGTGATTAGGACGTAAAAATATCCATTAGTACGAACGCAGCTCCTGACCGAAAACATAAGACCCGTCTTCTGTTTGACGTCATAATTTGTTCATCCCAAAACCCGCGCCATTGTTCAGTTATACGTTCACTGTTTAGCGTGCTAAATTAGAGTAGATTATTAACCGGAATAATTGCATTATCGTAAATTGTTCATGCTTATGATGGAGCGGGTCGTTGGAATAGGGCCCGTGTCATCGAATTCTAAGATCGCTTTCATTACAATAACAAGGTTAAAAAACAGAAAGAGTCAAGACGAGATAGTGTTATAGCACACGCATGTACGTATTAGTTAGAGGCTATGAAGTGAAATTTTAACAATTAAGAAACCCTAAGGGAAGGAGCGTAGCGACTGACTAGGGTTTCTTAATAGTTAAAAGTTCACTTCTTAGCTTCTAACTGACTTAGTGTTTGCCCTACTTTTTCCCCGTGCTTCTACGAAACCACGCCTCTAAACACGTTCGCGCTCTACTAAATCCGCCTCCTTGTGTCCAAACAAGCGCGTGCCATTTAGTAAGCGATTACTTAATAATTAAATGGTTAAAATTGGTGATCGTTAGAAATTTACATGAATAAGTACGCCATTTTTTTAAAAAACCTCACCGTCTGATTGGAGGAAAAAGTAGGGCAAACACTAAATATATATAACACTTATCTCTCTTTATATATATATATATATCCGTCGAAATGAAAGCATGTGGTTTAGACGTAGCGCATCTAAATGGGTAAAGTGGTGGAGGGCCTATACTACTTAAAAAAAACACCATTACATTTGGTTTAATTTGTCAAATGGATACAAACGTATGATCAACGTATCTGTAACATGCGTATTTACATGTGAGAATGTAGAAGCAAGCAGATTTCAAGTCAAAATGATATCGGGTTAATCAAACCGGCGTGATTATTTTGATGATTTATCCCATTTCAAGAGTCCATGTGTCGCTTTAAATAATGCATTATAGGCTAGGCGATCAATATTAAAGGGACACACGGCTATCTTGATTTAAAAAAAAACTCACGGCGTTACGGTAATTTGTTTACATAACTTTCATTTGTTCAATCATTAATATTAATTATACGATAGTATAAAGAAAATTGTTTTTGCATATTAGTAACTGTTGATAATATTGCACCAATAATATAATTATGTTAACTTATGGTAGGATAAGATAAAAAAAAATGAAAACTCAAAACTATATTATTTATTATGTTAATTACATGCAAGCAGGGTTAAAATAATACTGAATAAATAAATTGAGACTCTAATTTCAATGCCTGATAAATATTTCAAGATTTCCGTGTGTTTCATAATTCTGTAAACATCTAACCGGGCGATATACCAGTTTGACACGTCCAAAGGCTTGACGTGTAAAGGATCAAAGGAATGTGTAGCGTCATACTTGTGGTAAACATTTGCACAGATGTGAAATTGAGACAAGTATCTAGGTGACAGGCGGTATCTTCAAAGCGATCGGTACATTCGCAACTTCTTGTACACTGCTTCGCAGCATGACTCGAATGTAATACGCAGGTTTCCATATTGGTTACGTCATACTAGCGTGACGCGCGTCAGATTCCGCCAAAACGAATCTGCATTTAGAATCAAAGTTATCTTCAAAATTTTGCAATGTCATTTAGCCGATTGCTCCATCTATAGTTTATTTACGTGAAAGTAGTGATAAAACCTTCATCTGTATTGTAAATAACAAACATGCAACGCAAATCATACTTCAACACGTGTGGCAAACGGCCATAATGTTTATGTAGCAACAGCTTAGCAACAGTGCACTCTTTTCTGTGCCGTTGCCTTCCGGCTAACAGAATGTTAAGATTTTGAACATACCAAAGCGCCGTGATACACACGAGGCGGGATCCCGAGGAATGACGGGATTGGCCGAGCGTTCACGATTGTGATCGGTAGCGCGCGTGTCTTTAGTAGACCCTGTAATTGGACATAGACTATGTACACGATTAAACAGTAATATAAACATAAATCATTGGTCTACACTGGTGTCTTTCATATAACAGCGATGCACGCGCTTTCGACGACTAGGGCGACCTAGTTTGTTAAAAACTTGAAAAGATACAGTTGTAATTATATATACTGGCTAAAATGGACACGTTTACGGATTTTTTTAATGGTTCTAGCTTTATATCACAGACATATTAATAGTTATTAGGTCTGTGTTTATTGATTAAATATAAACCATTACCACTCAGTACTGTGAAACAGATTGCGGTTCGCATTTAATTTTAAACAATTTAGTATATTCCGTGAACGCCGATGATAGTTTATAATTATTAAACGCCGCTCACAAAATGATTGAGGCTTCCTTCTTTTTCACTACATGTATATCATGGAGAGAGAGAGAGAGAGAGAGAGAGAGAGAGAAAGAAAGAGAGAAAGATATATATATATATATATACCTTCTCGACAAATTCAGCTTGTAATATAAATACCGAGACAATTATCGATATTTTAGAAAAATTGATTGTAAATAGATCGATAAGCTCCGCCCACAAATTACCTGTATCGATAAAACTATAATAAGCTCCGCCCACGGCTAATCTGTATTTGCTTAAACGAAATAAGCCGTGTCCACGTAATGTGATCTCTGTTTATGGCGTGTGACCGTAGGACTACACTACAATCGAAGACAGTGGAAACAACATAACCTGTCATGAATCTGGCATTTTTGAAACTCCAAATTACATCAGGGATCATTTCTGTACATTTGCATTCATTAATAGCATCTTCAACAAAATATCCCATACATGTATAAGAGAAAAATCTGGAATAACAAACTTGCTGATTTCGATAAATTCAATAACGTGATCAGATCTACTGATTGGTCTTTTTTACAAGCTGAAACAATTGATGATGCTACCAACTCGTTTATATCTAGATTTATTAATAAAATGATTTATTATTTAATTTATGTCCAAATGATAGGCCGTGGTATAATTCTGAAATTAGACAAACTTCTCGAAAACGTGATAGACAGAAACGTATTGCTCTAAGTACTTGAAAATCCTAGGATTGGAAAATATTTAAAAACCTTCGAAACAAAGTGAATAACATGAATAACATGAAAAAATATGCCAAACAATCATTTGTTAACAACTCTGAGTTTACTCTGTCTGATATGAGATAGAACAATCCAACAAACTATTGGAAAACTATTCAATTGTTAATTAAAGAAAATTAAAAAATCTGCGACGCTATACCGCCTTTAAACAATAATGACGGTACATACTCTGTGTCTGACTTAGAGAAGGCAAACACGTTAAATGATTACATTTTATCAATATCTCCACTTGATGACTCACATTGGACATTGCCTAATGTTGAACTTAAGAAAAATAGTTCAATTCATGATAATTCTATAACTGAAACCAATATATAAGAATATCAATATCAATATGATTTGTCTAACTTAGTTATAAATAAAGCTAGCGGACCCGATGAGATCAGTCACCGTATGTTAAAATAAACCTCAAAGACGACGTGTAAAGCACATGATATTTTATTTAACCGATCTATAAAAGAAAACGCGTACCCAAGTTGTTGGAAATTAGCAAACGTTATGCCCTTGTGTTAAAATGGTGAAAAGGATATTTCCTCGAATTATATACGAATCTCTTCGCTTAGTTGTGTTGGAAAAGTGATGGGACGTGTAGTGTTTAAATATTTGTATAATTGCTTGCATTCTAATAATTTAATTTATAAAAAAAGTCAGGTTTCTTACCCGGTCATTCCACGGTATTCCAACTGATTGATATATAAAACCAAATTTGTGTAAAGTCTTTGACGAAATGAAATTAACTCGCATGATATTTTGTGATATTTCTGAAGCATTTGATACGGTTTGGCATCGAGGACTTATTTTTAAACTCCAAAGTAATGTATATCAGTAAACTTACTCAATTGGTTATCTAGCTACTTAGAAGCTCGTTGTCAGAAAGTTTTTGTCGGATCGTCCTTTTCAGATGTTAAAACCATCATTGCCGGTGTTCCTCAAGGTTTGGTACTTGGTCTCTTTTTATTTTTAAATAACGTTAATGACATTGCAGACTCACTTCTTAGCACTACTCGACTATTCTTCTTTTTTATAATGAATTTTATTATATCAAATATTTTACAGTATGTAACATTTATAATATGCAAACAATTCATCATTAAAGGTTCTTATTCATACAATTCTAGCATAGCAAGTTTTTCGAGCATTTGATAAGTACAAACAATGTCTATGTCCAAATAGTTTCCTGTTACAATTGATACATACTCGTGTGTGACATAGATTTAGTATTACTATAGTTTTTATTCATACATCTCTATCTTATAGTGTTTTAAGTATATATATACATTACATTAATCACTATATTAGTCTATATATACATTACATTAATCACTATTTTAGAGTTGTTTTAGCCCGGTTTACCTGAAATATAATACCACGCATAAATTGTTTGCTCAGTTTTAAATTCCACGTACAAATATGTGATACAATAATTGTTGTTGTGTCTTTTTTCTCACATGCACGCACGCTCTCAATCACGCTCTTACACATCCTCGTACGCTCAAGGGCACGTGTGTTCGCTCACACATCCACACAAACACACATATACATACATATACACACATATACAGACAACCGCCCCTCGTTTGTACCAGCAGGAAGTGAAAAAAAAGAAGAGAGAAGAAAGAAAGATTGTCTTGTTTTCCATTTCTTTGATAGAATTTATATGATATTTAAAAAATGACTCCATTTTAAGTTGTTGTATTTTATCATGCATCATTGCTATTTGTGTTTCAATATCGATTCGTTTATTATGTATATTATTTATACCAAAAGATAATGTTTGAAAATTAAATGTAATATTTACATTTCTTGCAGTTAAAAATAATGTCAAAATCAGTCCAAAACGTTTGTGTTTTGGTACATTCCCAAAATAAATGTTTTATTTTCTCGACATACATATTACAAAAATCGCATAGATTAGAATTAACTAGTTTCTGATTTAGAAGTAATTTATTTGTTGGAATAATTCTAAAGAGATATTTGTATTTGTATTGAACACTTCTTAATTTTATATCTATGGTGGTTTTAAAAGTTTGTAAATATATTGTTCTCCAGTCTAATTTAACATTAGGGAAAATGCTTTCTCATTTCTTCTTTAGGGCTATATCAATGTCAATATCATACTGTAGCTGGTGATTGTACAACTTATTTGTTGTTTGGATTTTTTTTTTCTGTGAGTCTATTTCCCTCACTTGATATCAATGATGAATATTTTAGAAAATCTGATCCTTGAATGTTATATAATTCAGCAAAGTATTCAAACGGATAAATGAGATATAGGGTCCTATAGAAACCACAGCGTCCGAACGCAATGGCATCGTAGGTCCGCACTGTACTGCAAACAAGAACTTGATAATACAACGAAAAAGACAAAACACAACAGAAAGGGTGGTGAAGATACGGTTACCGACTGGGAACGGTCAGTAGGCAATAAGGCCTACTAGTTAGCATAAATCGATTTTATATGCGCACAATCCTCGCTATTATGCTGTCTTCAGCGCCCAAAAAGACAAGACAGTGTAAGCAAAACTACATACCATCAAAAGGAATTCTCTAACAATAAAGTCCACATCCAGAGAAACTAACTAAAGAAACACATACAAAATAATAAACATCTCAGGATGTATCCAGAATCGTACTGAACAGTCATAGTAGTTGCAGCTAAAGAGAAAACCAATCTAAGGTACGACCAGAAAAACCGAGGGACGAAAGCTCATGCTGTTTGGTTCTGAAATCATAAATATGCTCTATGTGTTTTATACCTTTATCGTACAATTTATTATAATATATTGTTTTATTTAAAATCTTAATTTCAGAATTATTCCATAATATATTTTGCTTATGCATTCTCCCTTTTCGTTTGATTTTATTTTGCACCACGATATGAGAATATCTGTCAGAAATGTATTTTTTGAAAATTATTTTTAATGTCATTTTCTTTCAAATTGCAATCAAATATAAAATCTCCTCCATGTTTTTCAAGTTCTTTTATGTATATATATTTCAATGTTCCACTATTATTGCAGTCCAAAATTCTTTTTATCCTGCTTGCCTTTAATGAGTAGATGAATTTTGTAATATCAATCATTTTAAAAATTCGCTGATGATAGTGTTTTAGCTATATACACGTCCGACACTAGTTATTCGGACCCATTTTTTTGAGGTTCATCAATTCATAAAACAGACGAAACGTTTTCAAAATTAATAGAATTTATTTTTTTCCTCTACGTCGTATTTTTTATATGTTCTCTGTGAGCTGTTACGGGAATATGGGTGATCTCAGCGGTATGGCGGTAAGGTATGGACACAGGAGGCTTATCATGTGAGGAGTGGTTATTGATGAATGGTATTTTGTTGGTATGTGTGTGATGTTGTAGTTCTTTTTTTTCTTCATTTCTTTCGATTTCTACTATTTAAAAAATGCATTTGCTTTGTTTAATAGATATTGATATAACCATTTTGTTGAACTCTACCATTTTGGAAAGGACCGTAACTGATGTTGTGATAACTCGTAGTCCAATCCATTTGTAAATGTTATTTATTATTGTAATTGTATATCACATGCATTTATGTAAATAACAGCAAGCAATAAAATATTTTTAAAAAAGAAAAAGCATATAGTACATGACAGTAATTCAATATGGTTGTGAACATAATATCAGAAGGATCAAATATATAGCAGAAATTGTGCCCTTTTTCCGAAAATTACCGACACAATTTGCTCAAAAGTGGTGCGTTGTTTACGTGAGTGAAATAAATTGGCTCATATAATGATCCATTTATCCATCTAGAGCAGACGATACATCATGTGGGTGGAACGTGCATTGGGAATAACGAACCGTGTAATGGTGATAATAGTAGTAATGATATTAAATTTGAGATAAGCAACATTCAAGGACTAGTATTGAAGAGAGTAAATAAATTACATACACCTGAAGTTATCTATATTTATAAGACAATAACTAAATAATGGCAAAATTACACTTAAAACAGGGTTTATCAAAACTCTATCCATGTATTCAGGTCACATAATAACGCACATGTGCCGATTAAAAGTATACGGTTTTAGACGGTTCCTTAAGATACTTGTGATCAAATATGCGTAAAATGAATTATGAGTTGGTAACTTTTAATTCGACGCTCTAGTTATGGGGTTTGGTCTGGCTTGTTAAAACTGTTTATATTGTGTCTACAGAGTTTGGATTCTCAAAATAAATCTAGATAAATTCATATTACTGTATCTGGGAATATATATATATACCCGGTCGTCCGTAGGTTTAGAAACGATGTACATATGTTTTAAATTTGGCTGTTGTTAGCAGGATAGCTACTTTAAAAACAATGGCATTATTTGCATGACAAAAACATGTGCGAGTGCGAGTCAATATATACAGGTGGACGGTTTTAGATATTATAAATTGAACAGACAGGAAAAAAATAATACGACTAGAAATTCTGGTGGAAATTTGTTATATATCAGAGACAAGTTTGTTACCTCTGATGCATCATTAATGACAAACAAGGATTCACATATATGATGGATAAAGTTAGAAAATAAGCACTTCAATTTTTAAAACGATTTGTATTTATGTCTTTGTTATATTATACCAGCCAAAAATGGTAGATCAATTTTTAATAAAAAAAAAAATTGATATTTTATTAGAAAACGTAAACCATTTTCAAAATGTGTC